>CAUYSK010011646.1:0-68936 GCA_963575035.1 Avahi laniger | reverse complement strand
AAATAAAGACATTCTCAGATAAGCAAAGACTGAGGGAATTCACCAAGACAAGACCAGCTCTCTAAGAAGTACTCAAAACAGAATTACACAAGGATCAGCACAATAAACACTCTCGAATGTAAAACCACTCAAAAGTTAAAGATCAAAGGCTAGATCCACATGGCTCAAGAGAGAAAACAAAGCAACAAAATGCAACCCAACAGAATGAACAGTAATTCGCCCCATTTATCGGTTCTCTTAATAAATGTGAATGGCTTGAACTCCCCTCTCAAGAGACATAGGCTGGCCAAATGGGTAAAAAAAAAAAAGACAAGTCAAGAATCTGTTGTCTCCAGGAAATGCATATAACCTGCAAGGATGCATTTAGACTCAAGGTAAAGGGGTGGAAATCAATATTTCAAGCAAATGGAAGCCAAAAGAAGGCTGGTGTGGCAGTTTTGATCTCAGAAATCTAAGTTTTTAAATCAACAAAAGCAATGAAAGACAAAGAGGGTCATTATATAATGGTGAAGGGTACAGTTCAACAAGAAGACATAATAATTCTAAATATTTGTGCACCCAACTTAGGTGCACCCAGATTCATAAAGCAAACTCTACTTGATCTAAACAAATTGATAGACAGCAACACCATAATAGTCAGAGACTTTAACACCCCACTGACAGCACAGGACAGATCCTCCAAACAGAAAATTAAAATAATATACTTAAACAGAACTCTAGAATAAATGGGCTTGACTGACATTTACAGGACATTCTACCAAAAAATGACCAAATATACATTCTTCTCATCAGCTCATGGGACATTCTCTAATATTGACCATATTCTAGGACACAAAAGCATGTCTCAAAAAATTTAAAAAAATAGAAATCATACCATGCATCTTCTCAAATCACAGTGGAATAAAAATAGGAATCAACCCCAACAGAAACTCTCATCTCTACACAAAGTCATGGAAATTAAACAACCTTCTGCTGAACAATTCCTTCATAAACAAAGAAGTAAATATGGAAATCAAAAGATTGTTTGAGCTAAATGACAAAGGTAACACAAGTAATCTGTGGGACACAGCCAAAGCAGTCCTGAGAGAAAAGTTTATTTCCATAAATGCCTATATCCAAAAGTCAAAAAGATCACAAATAGACAACCTAAAGAATCAGCTCAAAGAACTGGAAAAATAGAACAGACCAACCCCAAATCCAGCAGAAGAAGGGAAATTAACAAGATCAAATCAGAACTAAATGAAATTGATACAGGAAACTATACAGAAGATTAATAAAAAAAAAGTTGGTTCTTTGAAAAACTACACAAAATTGACATACCTTTGGCTAAACTAATGAAAAAGAGAAAAGAAAAATCCCTGATAAGCTGCATCAGGAACAAAAAAGGAGAAGTTACAACTGATGCCTTGGAGATTCAAGATATAATTTATGAATATTACAAAAACCTTTATGCACACAAACTGGAAAATGTAGATAAATTGGACAAATTTTTAGAAACACACAGCCTCCCTAGGCTCAACCAGGAAGAAACAGAATTCCTGAACAGACCAATATCAAGGACTGAAATTGAAACAGCAGTACAAAACATTCCAAAAAAGAAAAGTCCCCGATTAGATGATTTCACACCCGAATTTTACCACACCTACAAAGAAGAACTGGTGCCTATCCTACAGAAATTATTCCACAGCATCAAGAAGGATGGATTACTCCCCAACACATTTTATGAAAGCAACATAACCCTGATACAAAAACTAGGAAAGGAAGCAACAAAAAAGGAAAACTGCAGACCAATATTCCTTATGAATATAGATGCAAAAATTCTCAACAAAATTCTAACTAACCGAATCCAGGTGCTTATTAAGAAAATAATCCATCATGATCAAGCGGATTTCATCCCAGAGATGCAGGGATGGTTCAACATGTTAATTTTTTTAAAAAATAATTTCACTGGAGAGTGAGTCTACAGAGATCCTACACTGTCATTCCAGAACATAGCATATTTGGCCTGTTAGGTGATCTGCAAGCTGTCTTCTACTGCTGGAGCATTTGGGACATGTGAGTCACTGTGGTAGATGAGTCCAGAGATGTAAGAGGAAGACATAGAATGTATCCTTTCAACAATGAATAACGATTGAGGGCTTCTTTTTTATTTCAGCATATTATGGGGGTACAGATGTTTAGGTTACGTATGTTGCCCTTGCCCCCCTCCAAGTCAGAGCTTCAAGCGTGTCCATTCCCCAGATGGTGTGCATTGCACTCATTACATATGTAATACATTTGTATTACAGAACACTTTTTTAAAAAAACAAATAAGCTGATGTGATTTCTCAGTAGGCTTTAGCATCTGTTTGGGTCCCTGTACCTCTACACTGAGCTCCACTGATAAGCCACAGCACGATTTAATGTGAAGAAAGGAAACAAAAAGGAGAGACAAGAGATATTTTTGTTGCATTATATATTAGTGCTTTTACCTGACTATTATATATGCTTTGAAAAACATAGAAAATAACTGATAAAAAAATGAAGGAGAAAACCTCATTAGCCAGCCAGATCTGGGAAATGCTGTGAAGTATATTTCTGTCTTGCATATTCACAATGTTCATTAGCATTAAAAAAATCCTCAAAAGTATTGAAACAAAGAAACTTGTGTAATTATCCTTATTCACTGTTTTCAAATTTTTTAAGCAATGGAGCTCTTTTTCATGTATCAGCTATAAACCTCTCTCAGTAGAGCTCTTTGATGAAACAGATTTTTAAAAGGTGAGTGCCAAATTTCAAACTCTTAAAATATTCATGCTTCACTAAAAATAGATAAATATGACTAATGTTAATGATAAGGGAAATAGTTCTACCCTTGAGGAAAATTAAAAAGTAATAAACCTTTTGAGCTGCCTATGAGAGAGGCAAAGGATAAAACTATTTGGGATATTTATTTGAAATTCTTTAATAGCACTGAGTTTTCAGAATTGGGTGATTAATTTAATCTTTAAATGCAGTCCAGAATTATTCAGTGACTAGAGAGTGAGGTGGGTGTTTAAGTGGAATCATTTCATGTAAAAAATGCAATGTCATTATGAAGTAATTAGGTGGATTTTATATGGTGCAAAAGCCATCCTGAGTTTGTTTCCAACAGAAGGATTTTTTTAAGCCTTTGTAAAATATCAGTATCATTAGTATCAAAATACTCTTTCTTAAAGTGACAATTTTGAAAGGCAACGTGTACCTTTTGCTCATTTCAAAATTAATCCAGGAGACTTCTGAATCAGAGTAAGAGCATATATATAAACAAACTCAACTCTCCTCCTTCCTTACTTAGGGAAAACACCCAAAGTATCAAAGTATAAAAAAATACAGAAAAATACTATAAATAATGTAACGTGTCATTTTTCACAATTCTAAACCTCATGCTAAAAAACACATTTAACTAAGAAGACAAAATCTGAACTGGGAGAAGGGTCCTTCTGAAAACCAACATGTTACAACTTAAAGTGTAAGAAAACTGTGGATTTTTCCAAACTAAGAACCGTTAGCTACCCAATGCGTAGAATGCTGAGATAAAGGGTCATGAACTGCCATAAGTGTAGCAGGAAATGTCACTGAAGATTCCAGTCTGATAGCACAGAGCAGCAGGGAGGCTGAGAGCAGAGCACAACTCATGACCACATGTCATTCTCCAGTCCTCTGTGAAGGGAGATCGTTGAATAAAAAGCTCAGCAAAGGAAAGGCGATGGGAGATTTTTTTGACTTAAAGCACTTTGAGCTACAGCAACTTCTGAATGCCAAAAACTGAAGAAAAAGCTATCTACCAAACAAACAAACAATATAACAGAGTTCACATGTATGTTCTGAAAAGCTGTGCAATGACCCAAATTACCCTTCTCTCTCCCACTCCTAAACCAGGTACGTCAGCAGCCAGCAGGTGACAAAAATGAGAAATATTTTTATTAAGAGAAAAATGAGTCTTGCTCCCCTTCAAAGTTAGTATTATGCTTCATGATCAAACACTTGAAACATACCTATTAAAAACAGAAAACAGAACTCATAGCCATTATCTCTGCTGTTATTTAGTATTTTTCTTTGATGTAATAGAATAATTAAAGAGATAAAGGGTTAAGAGATATAGAAATGGAAAAGAAGAAAGTAAAATTGTATACCTGGAAAAGTCAAAAGAATAAACTGAAACACAATTGAAAATGATAAGAGAATCCAGTGGAGTGACTAGGTTAAAAAGTAACATGCAGAAATCAATATCCTTCATATGTGTGAACAATAAGAAATTAGAAACAATATTAGAAGGAAACTATGCCATTAAAATACCATCAAAAAAGATAAATCTAGGAATAAACATAACAAGTAGTATAAGATCAATATGAATAAAATTTTAAAATGTTGCACAAGAACATGAGAAGAAGACTTGAACAGATGGAGAAACATATTATGTTATTGGAAAAGAACACTCAAGATCACGAAGATGCCAGTTTCCCCAAAGTAAACTGAAAGTATAAATTAATCCCATTAAAATATCATTAAGATTTTAAAACTATATATAAGTTAATTCTGATATTAATGTGAATAATAAAAATGTAAAGAGTATCCAAGAAAACTCTGAGGTTACATAATGGGGTGGGGCGCCAGCCTCAGCAGATATGAAACATGATAAAGCTTAATCAAAAGGGTGGTATTGGCACACAAATAGAAGACAGAAAAATAAAGCAGAAGAAATAGCTATGAGAATGAAAAAAGAAATCACAGACTGGGAGAAAATATTTGCAAAGCAGAAAGCTGATAAAGGATTTGTATACAGAATATACAAAGAAATCTCAAAACTCAACAAGAAACAAACAACCAAATTAAAAAATAGGCAAAAGATTCGAACAGATGTTTCATCAGAAAAGAAAGATGGATGTCAAATAAGCACATAAAAAGATGCACAATATTGTTAGTCTTAAAAGAAATGCCAATTAATATAACAACAAGATACTGCTGCACCCCTACAGGAATGGCCAAAATTAAAGCCTGATACCAAGTCTTGGCAATAATGCGGAAATACTAGAGGGTCGTACACTGCTAGAAATGTTAAATGATATAACTACTTTCAAAAACAGTTTAGCAAATTTTTAGAAAGTTAAATGTGTACCTTTCATATGATTCTTCCATTCAACTCTTAGGTATCTACCCAATAGAAATGAAAGCATGTATCCACACAAGCCCTTGTAGATGAGCGTTCATCACAGCTTTATTTATAAGAGCCCAAAACTGGAAACAGTACAAAATCCCATTAACTGGTGAATGGATAAACAAAGTATAATGTGTCCATTAATTGTAACATAAGTTACAAATGAAAAGAAATAACTTTCTACAAAACTCCTGACCGGTATTCTTCAAAACTCTAAAGGTCACAAAAATCAAGAAAAACCTGAGAATTATCAGAGATCAGAGAAGACTAATAAAACATGAAGACTAGATGCAATGAAGTTACCTAGACTGGATTCTGGCATATTAAAAAAAATGAGTAAAAAAGTCATGAATTCCAAATAAAGGCTATAGTTTGGTCATTAGTGTTGTAACAGTGTTAATTTTTTAGTTTTGACTACTATACTACAGTTATGTATAATGTTAACATTCAGGTAAGCATTAGAGGAGCTGGATGTGTTATATTTGCAACTGCTGCATAAATATAAAATTATTGTAAAACAAAAATTATTTTCTGAAGGAATTAACTGTTGATACATGTTCCAACATGGATGAATCTCAAAATTATTATTCAGAGTATATGAAGTCAAACAGAAACTAATACATATTGTATGATTGCATTTATATAAAACTCAAAGAAATGCAGACTACTCGATATTGGCAGACAGAAGATCAATGGTTTCCTAGGGAAGGTAACAGGGAAACAGAGAAGGGTAGAAGGGAGGAAATGCAAAAGGCAGGAAGAAATTTTGGGGAATTATGAATATATTATCTTGATTGTGATGATGGTTACATGAGCATGTGTATATGTTAAATATTATCAAATTTCACATTTTAAATATGTACATTTTATTATGTCAGTTATATACTTTAATAAAGCTGGGTGGTTTTTTTCCTCCTATTGTCAAAAGACAGATTTGGAGTCAACATTCAAGGTTTCAAGCTAGGCTCACTTGGAATAAAGCTATTTTTAAAATAGTTTATTTACATAGTTTTTTGTAGGCTATGGAAATTATAGACAACTCGATGTGAATTAAGCAGGCAGAGCTAAAGAACCAAATTTAAAATAATAATAAAATCATTATAGAAATGACTCCCATTTTAGAAACAAAAGCAAAGTAAATGCTCAGGACTAAACATTGCTAGGCTGGAGATGCTCCAGCTTATAAATGAGAATATGCAGTATTTGGTTTTCCAATCCTGCATTATTTCACTTAGGGTAATGGCCTTTAGTTCCATCCAAGTTGCTACAAAATACATTATTTCATCCTTTTTATGGCTGGGTAGTATTCCATGATGTATGTGTACTATATTTTCTTTATCAGCTCCTCAGTTGATGGGCACTTAGGTTGACTCCATATCCTGGCCATTGTGAATTGTGCTGTGATAAACATACAATCACGGGCATCTTTTTGGTATGACTTCTTTCCCTTTGGGTAGCTACTCAGTAACGGGACTGCCAGATGGACTGGTAGATCTACTTTTACTTCTTTCAGAAATCTCCAAACTGTTTTCCATAGAGGTTGTACTAATTTACATTCCCACCAGCAGTGTATAATTGTTCCCTTTTCACTGCATCTGTGCCAAAATGTACTTGTTTTTTTTTACTTATTAGTTATTAGACTTTAAGATATGTATATTTTTGTAGAGATCAAGTTTCATTCTTCTGCATGTACCTATCCAATTTTCCCAGAACCACTTATTGAATATGGTGTTCTTTCCCCAGTGCATGTTTTAGTCTGCTTTGTCAAAGATCAGTTGGTTGTAGGTGTTTGGTTTTATTTCTGTGTTCTCTATTCTGTTCCATTGATCTAGGTGTCTGTTTTTATACCATTATCCTGTTCCAGTTACTATCACCTTATATTATTAATGTAATTTGAAGTTGGGTAATGTGATGCCTCCAGATTTGTTCTTTTTGCTTAGGACTGTTTGGGCTTTTGGGGCCCTTTTTGGTTCCATATAAATTTTGGTATCGTTTTTTTTCTAATTCTGTGAAAAATTATATTGTTATTTTGTAGGAGTTACATTGAATCTGTAGATTGCTTTGGGCAGAATGGTAATTTTCACAATATTGATTCTTCTAATACATGAATATGGGATGTTCCAGACTATCAAGAAGGAGGGAATCCTCCCTAACTCATTCTGTGAAGACAGTATCACCCTGATACCAAAGCCAGGGAAGGAAACACCCACAAAAGAAAGAGATAGGCCAATGTCCTTCCTGAAGTGTAAATCTGATTATGTTTCCCTGCTTAGAATCCTTCAGTGGGTTACCATTCTCTGTAGATTAAAGTCTAAACTCTAAACAATGATGTTTCATGGTGTGGTTTCCACCACCTTAAACCCTTGCTTCTCCTCCCATCTATCCTCTCACCTCAACAATACTGGACAATTCACAGTTGTTACTCTGATACACTCTATTTATTACTGCCTCTGCCCTTTATCCCCCAAGCTGATGCCCTGGCCTGGAGCTACTGTGGCACTTCCTCTATGCCTGCCTCCATCTGCCAAGATACAACTGGTCCTTCCAAATGGATGGCAAGGGTTCCCTGAGAAGCTTTCCTTATTTTCCAGAAGAATTAGCAGCTCTTCTTTTAGTGCTACTTTAGGAGGCAGTGACTTCAGCTTTGAAGTCAGAACTGGACTTGAATAAAGTATCCACCATTTATTATGCAACTTTGGATAAGATAACTACATTTTCCTTTCAATAGTAGATAAAATACCTACTTCTGAGGGTTGCTGTGCGTGAAATGAGATGATGCAACTGAAGTACCTGGTATGGTACATGCCAAATGGTGGATCCCTAAGAAAGAGTAGTTATTATATTAATTGATTTTATATGTATATATATATATGTGCCTCTATTGTTGCTTTTTATCTTTATGTTTTATTTTCTGCACCCATAGTTCCTAGACAGTGAGTTCCCTTCATATAAGTGTTTAATAAATATTTGTGGCATGAATTACTCTACTGTAACTAAAAGTATGCTTCAAATGATCAGCATATGGTCCCACAGTCCCTTTCTTGCTGTTTTTACATTGTTCTTTGTTCAGCATCTGCAGCTGCTGCCTTCAGGGCCTTTTTCTATTTATGTCCTTGTCTCTTCACCAATGATGTACTTGGATAAAAATGAAAGCATAAATGTAGATTTTCACTTTATATTCTTTAAAGGATTCTCTTCAGAATTTCTTTTGCATAACTTTTTGAAGAATGTGATGATTTTTAGACTCAAGCTGAAAGCCACTTCTTCTCTAAGGATTGATTTAGTCTTCTAATTTTTTAAAGAACCATTTTTATACAAATCATTTAAGAATGAAAATATGACTATCAGCAACCTAAATGTGATATTTAATCATGAAAAAGAGGCATAATCAATTAACTACTCAGAAAATAACTATTTACTATGTGCACAGTGTCATGTTAGGGAATAGGCTCCAGAACTGAAATCATATACATGCAACAGTTACAGTAATATTTTAAGTAGCACAATTAAGTGATAGTTTGTGAGGTTCTGTCTTAGCTTGCAAACCAATCCTCAATAAGGAAGATGTCAAGATGAAGAACTTAAGTGTTTGAGGAGGCTGCATCAGAGAAAACAAACTGGCTCAATATTTGAAGAGGCTTCAGACTGCGTCATGTTTATAGAGCAGGTGGAAGGAGGATATTTCCAGATTGTCAACAGTGTGAATCAGCAAAGAGGAAGGAAGCTGATGTGGCATGTACCAAGGAAGAGAGCAGGATGGCTTGGCTTGGGTAGGGGGGCATTCTTGTGTGTGAGCATGGCAGCGTGGGTCTGGGAGTAAGTGGAACTGATAGATGGAGTGGGAACAAGGATGAAATGACCTTGAAATCAAACAGAGGAATGTGATCAATGGATTAAGTTACAATTCAGTCATTAAGTACTTAAGCAAAGCAGACTGAACAGTGTGCTTTCAAATGAGTCACCTCACCCTCTAATGGACTGAAAGTCAGTGAGACTTAAGGCTATCAGAAGGTAAGCTGAATCTGAAAGACATTTCAAAGGACTACACAGGACAGGGAAATAACAGGGAGGAATTTAAATTTTCTAGCCTGTGGGAAAAAAGATGTTTCTATTGACAAAATAAATAATTAAAATAGAAAGTTAGAATTTTCTGTTGTTTTTGCTATAGTTGTTTTGGAAAGGGGAAAATACAAATTCAGTCATAGACGAATTAACTTTGGAATTATGATAGAATGATGGGTACAAAAGCCCAGAAGTCAGTGAGAAATACAAGTAAAGATGAAGTAGTATATCATATCTGGAGATTCACATTTGGGAATTATGATCAGATGAGTGAGAAGCTATGGCTAACTCAATAAAAGTGAATGAGAGATAAAAGAGCTGCTGTTCATTTTGAAACAGAGCAATTGAAACATCAGTTTCTGTAAACTGACTCAGTGGTTGGTTCCCGTCCTCAAACTCCCATCAGTAGATAGTCCTGTGCAAGAGAATACATTCTAAAAGTGACAGCAAGTATTTAAAGCAGATACCTGAGTGTGCAGAGTTGGGTGAGCATGCATTTTCTAATTTTTATCTCTTTAAAATATCTTAGAAAAGGTGGACCCTACAGCCCATAGACATATAACTGTTAAAAAAAAATCCTAGAATGATGGACATATTTGAAACTTGGACTTGGGGGGGGAGGAGGGGCAAGGGCAACATATGTAACCTAATCATCTATAACCCCATAATAAGCTGAAATAAAAAAAAATCCAAGAAGATCTTACCACATAATGAAGTCAAAATCAGGTTTAATAATGTCATGTCTCTCTAGAAAAGGGCTTAGCAGCATCCAAACAAGAGTCCAATCATTCTCCAAAGAAACACCTTTAATATATCCTCCCCAAAACATTCTGAATATAAAGGCTCGTTACTCCTATGTAATATTTCAAAAGCTGAAGGCAAAAATCAGACAATCCTACAAAAGTACCTTTGATTACATTAATGAAACGCAAAACAGATGTATTTGTATTTTATTATACTAACTTTCACAAATATTCGATGATTTTAGCATTTGTTCTTTAAAAAGCAGACTTGAAGCTTACCTTTTAGATTCACTCTAATATCTATGAACTATAATGTTCGAGGCAGAAAAAATTTCTATGGCATAAAAGCAATTTATTTTTCTAAACTTTTAACAAATAAAATTGAGAAATATTTAGTTTTGAAAGGATTATAGCAATCATGTTGCACCAACCTTGAAAATAAGAATAAATGTCAATCATTTATTTTATTAAGCATGAAAACCTCCAACTTCATTCCTGTGGTTATTCTACAACATCCCATCTGCCTCTGCAGATCTGCTTCATTCTTTTTTCCTGATTACCAATCTTCAAGGCTTAGGAAGATCCCCAAGTAGTCCATGAAGCTTTTTCTAAATATTCATACACTTGCATCCCATTACCGATTCTTTTTTTGAACCTGTACAACTTTCTTATCACTTAATTTTATTATAGTATCAATTAATATATCATATTAATATTATATTAATATATATAATATGTAATATGTATATATAATATGTAATATGATATATTAATATATATATTACACATCTACACATGTATGTGTTTACATATACACATACACACATTACATAGAGTATATACAGGCATACATATATATGTATGTGTGTGTATATGTGTATATATACAGGCATATACACATATAACAGTCATATAGATGTACACATATAGAGAGTTACCAACCATCAGGGAAATGTAAATCAAAACCACATTTGTTGAGGGGTTATTATGTGCAGGCACTAATATGCACACAATGTTTTTCAGTCCTCTCAATAACCCTATAAGTTGGTCATAAATATTATTTCCATTTACATTAGAGACAACTGAGATTTTAAGAAGCTAAGTGAGTTTCATTCAATTTCACAACTAGTACTGAGTAGTGAAGTTGGAATTAGAAATTCAGAATATCTGAATCTAATGCTTGAACTTGTAGTCATCACAGAGTCCCCACAGACACAGAAACTGATATGTAAGTACCCAATAACTAAAATTTGAATACATGAATAAATAACTTTGAGCAAAGAATTTAGTAAACTAAGTTTTAGTCTACAGATGCTTAAAAAAACATAAAATCTCAGAATAGATCGCTGTGTTTGCTTAGATACATGCAAATTGAATTATCTAGGTGACAGCATGTTAATTTTAATATTGCCTTTTGAGTTCCAACTTGTCAGCCTCTATGTCAAACTTGGCCTCAAAATAGCATTCGCAAAAGATTATCAACAGGCAGCCAGGGTCTGTCACTTGAATGCAGGTAACCAAATTATCGATTGATTGGCGAGGTGAAAAGAACTGCTATTCATTCCATTTAGATTTTTTAACATGTAGAAAATAATTTTTGCAAGCATAAATCAGAGAACCCTGTGGGACAAAATAAGTGGATATTAGAAAGAGACTAAATAAACAACATTATTCAGAGGGCAAAAGACTTTCCCCTAGTTTAATGCAGAGAATTCTGGGGCATTTACTGGGCCCTGGGGAGGAAAATCATAGCGGTAGAAGAGAAAAGACCTTTTGGTCTCACTTAAAACCAGAAAGGAAATCATTAACATCATTTTAAATGCTTAAATACAGTACTGATAGAACTGATAGAGGAGCAGTGTTTTCCATTCAGAACAGCCCAAAGTTTGCATTTTTCTCAAGTTCATCTGACTCTATTTTTTTCTCTTCCCCTGACATCTTTGCTTCCTACACCTCCTGGCCCTCCTTGCTCAGCCCTGTGCACACTATCTCTCTTCATTGCCATTCCATGTACAAAATTATTACATATATTTTTTTCTCACTTCATCCATAGTGAAATCCACTATAAGCCCAAAAAAGCAATACATTATACGAATAGTCTCAAACAATATATGCACAATAAGAATCTGTCCATTGAATAACACTTTTATGACTTCTCTTTAACAATGGTTAGGACATTTACATGTTTCATAATTTCTTTTAGTTTACACTCAGGGATTCTTATATGCTACTGATCATAAATGCACTACCCTGATCCCCTCGGAATGGAGTCATTCATTTACTTAGGCTCAGAGAGTGTTGTTTGCTGATGGCTGACAGCTGAGTTCCTTCTCAGACATTGCCCTTGGCCAAAGAGAGCTGTCCTGCTCAAGTTATGACCCTTTGCTGGCAGTTCCCATGCAGGGACTAGTTGAGATGGGGTACAAAAGTCTGTATTTCTTGTCTGAATTCAGAACACCTTTCAGAAGCTATCTAGGTTTCAGCATTCCCGTGGGAAGTGATGACCATTGTAACTGCATCACGGTCTTCTGCTGAATTACAGGTGCTTGAAATCATTTGCCAGTGGATGTCCTGCATGCAAATCTTCATCTCAGAGTCTATTTTCCAGAAAAACCAACTTAAAACACTGAGCATTTGCTACCATGAAAAAAATACATTCCTTTGAAATAATCTTTTTGTTTTTGTGGTTCTCATTCTCCTTCTGCGGGTTTTTCCCCATGGGCTTACTTTGTGTATACTGAATGAGCATTATCTCTTATGTGGACCAGACAGTGACCATCATTTTCACACTGCTTTAGCCTCAAGAGAATTAAATCACAAACCTCTTCCTCTCCCAAACCAGCATATGCACTCTTCCATAACCTTGCCACCAAATCCCAAACTCGTATCAGCCACCTAGGTAAATTTAGAATTTTACAAGTTTCCCATGGAATTTAAAAATTTGGAAACACCTAAATTATCCAGTTTAAGCCACTGTAAGGAGGTCAAGCTCTAACTAAACCACGTGTCTTACGTCATGCATGTGGTATCACAAGGCATCCCAGAATGTTCTCCTATGAGACTATATAATATGCTCATATGACAGCTTTGATTTAGCCAGTGGGCAAAGCTATGCCCACCTACATTAAAATGGAGTTTCCCATGAAAGATTTGGACATTCAAATTCTCAGTCATCCTAAAAAGATACAGATCTTAGGATTTCAAATAAGGAATTTTTTTTTGGTGGGGGCAAGTCTTAAAGATGTGGCAGGGACTTTTTCTCTTTAGGTCTCAGGTTTTTAGCATGAAATTCAAGTAGTCTATGTGTTTAAGTGTGTTCCTAAGGATTGAAGTGTCTGCCACAAGAAAACAGCCCAACAAATACATGGGGAAATATTCCATGTAGGAGGTAGCCACAGGGCTGAGATGAAAGCCTAAAACCCAGTTATGATGTGGGAAATGCAGGGAAGAATCTGTATCCACACTTAAGCCAAAATGATATATGGAAGGGCAATATCCCCAGGGCCAGTTTTGGAGAACAGTAGCCTGAAGAAGGTCCAGAGTCCCAGAACTGCAGGAGGGGATGATCCAGTGTTTCATGCAGGAAATGGGAAGCAATAGTTTGGAGATTTGTAGCAACAGGACGGAAGGCTATGGTGGAGCTGAGATCAGCAATCTGGAGCTGGGCAATGTCAGCAGCACAATCTACAGCTCAGACTGATGTGGGACCTTCTGGTATTTTCCTTTGAAATGTGTGAGAGATACCATAGGGAAGAAGGACCTTGGAGAAGATGCTGAATGTCTCTCATCAGGCACATAAGAGCCACACAATCAGTGGACTCGAAGTTCAATGGCTAAGGTGACCTTTACTTGCACTCCCAGGCTGGTAAAGTCCAGGTCACACACATTGCTCACATGCCTTCCAAACCAGTGCAGTTCTATTAAATTTTCTTATTTGTATTATTTGACACAGGATGTCACAGTCAGGCAGACAACATAAGATTCACTCCTTGGACATTTACCTACACTACACAGAAAAGAACAAATAGTATGGACAATCAAGGATATATCATAAGATATGGAGGAAAAGAGAAGCAACCTGGGATTTGTGTGTACTATGGACACTCAGGGGTGACAGTTTTGTGGCTCAGGGTAGCAGCTTATAATGGTCCACCACTTTTCACTACAATGAGTGTCCTCATTGTCAACCCAGCAGCCAGGCAATAGGGGCTTTCTACCCTCCCATCAGCCCCTGTTCTTGACATGTCAAAAGTCACCCAAAACATGGAAGTCAAGAAGTATCAAATATTCCGCTTCATGGACCAGTGAAATATAGTGTTGTCAATGTTTTTCCAGTAAAGATGACAAGAAAAAAACTTACCATGTAGTTGTACAATTATTTCATAAGATAAGATATATTTTAATATCAGGAAAATGGAAAGGAATTTATCTCAGAGAAAGTGCTATCCTTTAAACAGAGAATGTAATATATTCCTAAATGATTTATTTTTTTCCACTTATTTAAATTTTCATTTAGCCTTAGACTGATAAAAACTCTGTTGTGAGTTTATACTATTTTTTAGATAGTTTTAGGGAAGCACCATTCTAAACTATGTGAGTTCAAATAGCAGCAGGCCGAGAATAATGTTCCCCCACATTATCTGTTAATTTTATGTGTTACTTCTTATAAAGGAGTGCTTGGAAATATAATGTCTTAACTCACAATAAAATCTCTGCAATGGTAGCCATTTTAGGCAGCCCATCAGGGACCATATTTTGTCTTATTAATTCAATCAACAAATGTATGTTCCAGTCATTGTGCTCTACACCAACGACCTTTTAGTGTGCATGTTCATTTCTGTCTATAGAGAAGGCAAGTCCTGCCAAAATTGCCCCTGGGAGCCACTTAAGGCCAAAAGTAGCTTGGTTTATGTTTCCATTCAGAAAGCGTGACAAAATATTCTCACTAGAGGTCCTCAATTTTTTATTTTTTATTTTTCAGGGGGAAAACGATGGACTAGAACTGGATTACCTCCAAGGCCTGTTGCAATTCTTAAACGTTATGGTTCTGCAAACACACAAGCATCAGAACTTGATGATATTTATGATCATTGCTGGATCTGTCTCAGTACGCACAACAGTATAGCAGCCAAGTTCAAAATGCCTTCATTAATTAATTTTTCCAACACTGGAATATGTAACTAGGATCCCAGGGAAAACAAATTACGAAGGCAGAAAATTTAAAGCCATAAGAAATTTTGAAGATTGAAGACCATGTGAATCCTACCATGGTGTTTTGGATGGGAAGTATCTAGAAATTACCCCCTCCCATTTTATTTTTCCTTCAAATTAGGGCAGTCCTATTTTTCTGTTTTGCCTGGCTTCTTTTGTTAAAATAGGTGGTCTCCTACCTTTAGTTATATTTTCTGTTTGTAGAAAAGCTTTAAACCTCTTACCAAACAAAGGGCATGCTAATAAACACCATGTATTCACAAAGAAGCATAAATATACTTCAGAACAGAAAGAGAAGAAAAGGCTTATTCTGCATTTGGAACACAGGGCATTGTCTTTTTTGTCAAGCTTCACTCTCTAGCCCAGGAGGCACCATTAGAGCACTTTTTCTTTCTTCCCAGTAAAGCCACTGAGACCGCAGTGGCGAATGTCAGTGTCTCGCAATTGTGGTGCATTAGGGAAATGGAAGGTGTCTCTCGTCTCTCATGTGGGCTTTCACCTTTACTACAGCTTACAATTAAGGACAGGGATAAAAGCAGCTCCAAGATGAATTCCATTGTCCTCTTTCTCCCTTTATTGTGGCTATATTGTGGAAAAAATAAAAACATTGCTTCCATTTTAATATAGGCCAAAGTCTGGTGAACTAGAAATAGAGACAGAACATACTAATACATGGAAGACCTTATCTGTAGGGTGGGCTGTTCCTATCTGACACATTATATTTTCCACATAACTACATGTAGTGTAAAAATTACAGTCCTCTTCTGCAGCAAGCCTGGGAGCAATAGGACAAAAAATGCCTCAGCAGTGTTTTTGGATAGAGAGGCAGTGAAAAGGAAGTGGGCATCTTTTAAAATACATAAATTCTTAACAGAAAAATAACTCTGGAATGTCAATGTAGGACTGAATACAGAAAATAACACTTGTCTATTATCTGTTTATTTGTTTATAGAAAACCCATAGTAGTATTGTTTATATTAAATGTCAAAACCCCTTAGCAAAGATTCTCTGTACAGTCCTTAAACCAAATGACTTACCCAGATAGGAAAAGGCCTAATCGAATGTTTAAACAATGTTGCCAAACTTCAAAAAGATGGATGCTCTGGCACACAGAACACATTCCATTCCTAATGAATCACAGACGTTATACTTGTTCAGTTCTGTTATTTCAAATTACCATTGTGATTTTTCTTCTGTTGTTGATACCTGGGCAGTACAGTGGGTACTTACCTGAAAAGTTCAGAGGGATATGTTGAAGTGTATTCAAAACTTATGACCTGCAAAAGATGACAATGTCACAGTACTACGAGTTTCTGGGGAGTTCTCTACCATTTTTTAAAAAGTATGCCAAAAGTTACTACCTGAACTGACAATACTCAGACAAAAAAGAAATCCAAGCTCATAAAACAGTCACATTCTGCAGGGATGTCAGTACTAAGAGCTAGAACATTTCTTGAATCTTCTCTATTATATCCGACAGGGAATTCATACTTAAAGCATCACCACCAAAAATAAAAAAAGTTAAGTCATTCTGATACATAATCGAATCTATAGGCATTATATTTAGAATCTAGGCATTTAGATGCGTAAGGTGTGGATAAAACATATTTTA
Organism: Avahi laniger; assembly: GCA_963575035.1. Classification (NCBI taxonomy): domain Eukaryota; kingdom Metazoa; phylum Chordata; class Mammalia; order Primates; family Indriidae; genus Avahi; species Avahi laniger. The sequence goes on along the minus strand of CAUYSK010011646.1, from coordinate 52,132 downwards.
GATATTAACTTTATAACTGCTAGTTTCCAAGATGATAATTCCCTGCATAATAAAATCGCTAGTGATTGTGATTTAAGAAGTAAAGTAGCTACCGTTCTGATAGGTAATATTAAATACATCTCACAGCACATTTTTAAAACAATATGATTACATCCACATTGCCAAAGCAGCGATGCATTGGGAAGCCTTGTCATTTTCCTTCCAGAGAAATAGGGTGAGCCTTTCTCCTTATTTATAATCACCTTGGCTTCCTCGGATACATTCAAATTTCGCCAGTCTTATTGCCTTATATTGCTTGTTGAATGAAACCATTATGAAGCAATTAATGAGAGGTTTTTCTTTTTAAACACTTTCATAATAAACTAAGATTCTCAATTTCTTCTGATTGCTCAGTTTCTTCTTGCTTTATTTGTTCTCAAGCTCCATCACACCTTGAAATCATTTAAATCATTTCTCCTGAAATCTGTCTCTGGTGTCTATATCACAAGTAAAGTGAGATTCATGAAGTTAATTTATAGGTAAATGCATATCATCTCAAATTTCCAACTATGGTTTCTTTTTGAAATATGAGAAAATTGTCTAGAAGAGTTTAATACGATTTAGTCATGCCGAACTTGCACGCTTTGCACAGTTCTTGGTCCTTTCACTTTGACATCAGGGAAACTACTAGCTTAATAACTTATAATTTATCATTTCTGATATGTATATGCCAATGGAACCCTCTGGAATACTAAAATCAACTGGGTAGCTTTTAATGTAGTAATACTGGGATCATCTCAGACTAATTAAATCAGAATATTTGATGGGGAAGAGTCCAAGGTATTAGTACTTTTAGAAATTTTCCCAGGTGACGTGAATGTGTAGTTGGGGTTATTTCATGTAGCAATGACTCCTACTTTTAAGGAGGGAGACAATGCATGTTGACGTGGTTATTATTATTATCATTTATCTAGAGAGTCATATTTAGTATGACTAAATATGACTAGAGAGTCATATTTAGTATAAAGTGAGAAAAACACTTTCTCAATATGACAGCGGGGATCAACTCTTCCAATATGTCTATGAAGTACTATGTTTATTCCCTATTTAAAGACAAGAAGGCAAACTTCTAAAGGTGGAGGTAAAAAATGCATGTTTATCTTGTCAGATTGTGAGCCTTCTCCTTCATCAGAGTACCATTTACTGGACCTCACGTGCTAATAGAATCCCAAATAGATATCGTGGTAGGCAGAATAATGGCCCCATAAAGATGTCCGTGTCCCAATCACTCAAATCTGTGGATATGTTACATACATGGCAAAGGGAGTTTGCTGACATTATTAAGTTAAGGATCTCAAGAAGAGAAGTTTATCTTGGATTATTCAGATGGCCCCAATGTAACCACAAGGGTTCTTATCCATGGAAGAAGGAAGGCAGAATCAGAGAGATTTGAAGATGTTACACTGCTGGCTTTGAAGATGGAGGAAGGAGCCATGTGCCAAGGAATGCAGACAGCATCTTGAAACTAGAAAAGGCAAGAAATGGATTCTTTTCTTGAGCTTCTGTAAGAAATGCAGCCCTGCTGACAATTGATTTTATAACTGCTAACATACAAAACTGTAAAGTAATAAATCTACACTGTTTGAAGCCCCTAAATTTGTAGTAATTTGTTATAGCAGCAATAAGAAACTAACACAGACTTGTTGAATTACCTCTAACATTGACCAACCTGAAGATACCTTCCACTTTAGCTCTATCACTCACTCATTTATTTATTAAAAAAAGGAATTAAACATTAAGAACACACCTATAAAAACATAGCTTTTCCCTTCAAGGAGTGCACAGTTAAATAGGGGTATAAAAGCCAGTGTAAAACAGTATAGAAAAGAACAGGAAAGTTTGCAGAATATGCTATGGAGTGAGTGCCTTGTCCAGACTATTGCAGTTGTAAAAAGTTGCTTCAGGAAATGATACTTGACCTGTTTCTTGAAGCATAAGCAGTGGAAACATTAAGACGAAATCAATGAAGTAGAAAAGTTGGAACGTTGTAGGTAAAAAGTATAGTAAATGGTGTAAGTAAAGAATTATGTATAAGCAAAAGGTAAAAATAAACAGCATGCATGGCTGCAGCTCAGATACAAATTAGGCAGTGTGGAAATATGAGACACTCAAGCTACACATGCAACTTGGACATCATTTAGCAACACCAGGAAGGTATGCAGCACATGCATTTTGCTTAAACAGTGACTCACCCCCAAATAAAAAGGCATTCTGATAATACCCTAATGTAGTCATACCTAAGTACTTTGATACTGATGCAAATTAAGCTTCCTGTAGGTCTGCTTTCCCAGCTCTCCAGACTTAGCCAGTTAAAGCTCACCCTAAATTACACCCAAGCTGAGAAAGCTGAAAACCCTCTCCCATTATATAAGCCTCCGGTCTGGTCTTACCTATTGTTCTATGATGATATGAAGACTGAATGTATTTTGAATCATTTAGGCCAAAGTGGAAAAATTCCTCCACCCCTGCTACATCCATGCCAGAGAAATAATAATGGGAGTAATGTTAAGGACAGAATTTTGCAAGTACCTGCAATTAATTCAACATTTTAAATAAGAAGAGAAAGAAGATTCGGATAGTGTGTGCATATGTGTCTGTGTGTGTGTGTGCGTGTGTGTGTGTGTGTGTGTGTGTGTCTATTCTTGCTCCCACCTCTTCTAAGTAGGTAAAACCCTCTTTGAAATGCATTCCCATATTGTCTTCCTGTTTTTCCTTTCCTCCGTCTGACCTGTCCCCTGCCTCTAGACCCAGCTTTCCTAATGACCATCACACACGCTGCTGGAATAGGAGTTAAAAATGGCTCCCAGCAGTGCATACCGGAGTCTGAAACCCTGAAAGTGGTTATTTATATGACCATTATCAACATCTCCCATCTTACTTTATTTCATTATTACTTCCGTGTTTTGTACACATCTCCCCTGAGGCATTATAAACAATTTGAAAGGAAAACATGGGTTCTACACTTTTACCTTGCCATATTCAGTCATTAGGATCCATTTAGTAAGTGCTCATTGAAGACTTTTTCATGTAGCAAACTCAAAAGTCCTCAGAGGTTGAAGTTTAGATGATTTTTGGTGATGGGATATTAAACACAAAAGGGAATTTCAACCTCTCTTCAGAAAATTAAGATGCTAGTCAATTGTGAGTTTTGTGCTTTTTCTTTTAGCAAGTCATCTTTGTAACATTCAGACTTCTAAGACAAAAATGCATTTGGTACCTGATTCCTTTGTAGTAAAAACTCTAATCACAGCTTCGTCCTGGAAAAAAAAAATTTAAAACAGGCTTGTCAATCCTGCATGAGTCCAATTTTCCTGATTCTAAGGTATTATGATTCAGCAAAATTTTCCCACTGCATGGCTGCTATCCTGACACAGCCAAAGATTTCTCAGAGGAAATATATGAAACAGTCAAGTCACTATCAATGGGGCTCATAATTTTCTTATTACCTCCTCACTTGGTTATGATGGCACTTAAGAGCCTAAGGGAATTAGAAAGTGCAGGCAATCAGGGACTGCTACTTACAGATTCCAAGTTATTAGCTCAGGATTTTAGATTCCTGCAATACTTTAGAAATCATTTTGCACCAGTTATTCATTTTGTGGATGATGAAACCAAAACTTAATGAGGTTAACTGACTTGCCCAAGTGCACATGCTTTGTAGTTGCAGAACCAGGACTAAATGCTGGGTTTCCTGATACCTCTCAAGAAATTTTCCATTTGACCTAAAGTACCTATTTAAAGCCTGTTTAAAGTTTCTGATTTGAAAGTGGTGAGTTGACTATGGGCTGATTCTCTTTAGTGACAACCTGGATGTTCCAATTACCTATTTACTACTATATAGTAAACTATCCCAAAACTTAGTGTAATCGCTCAATTCTTCATCACCCACAGTTCTGAAGGTTGTGTGTTCAGCTTGGGGTCCCTCATAGAGTTGCAGCCATAGAGCAGCTTCAGCTGGAGTCCTCAGAAAGCTTCTTCATTCACATCTGGTACCTGGGCTTGCATAGATGAACAGCTGGAGGCTGGTCAGGTTTCTGCTTCTCCTCCTGTGGCTAGCTTGGGCTAGCTTGGGCTTTGTCACAGCATAGAGTCTTAGGCTTAAACTACTTACATGGAGGTTGGGTTCCTCCAAAATAAGTGTTCTAACAGACCAAGGTAAAAGCTACAATGCATTTTCTAGCCTCAGAAGTCTTAGAATACTATTTCCTCTTACAGTTTCTCTTACATTCCCATGGTATACATATACCACATTTTATTAATCCACTCATGTATTGATGGACACTTGGGTTGTTTCCACATCTTTGCAACTGTGAATTGAGACTGATTCTTTTAAGCAGTTCCTAGACTATTAACCTGGTGAGAACTTTGTTTTATGTAATCTTGTAACATTAGTGTATCAAGCATTTGTGAGTGATTATATCAAAAGTACTTAGAAAACATTTGCTCTCTTAAAGATTCTTGTGTTCTTGCTCCATCATTAATTTGCCAAATAAATATTCTATATAAAATGAAATTAATTTAGTCAGGGTTTTCCTACCAGTGAGAAATTAAACCACAGAATCTCTTCATGTAGAATTTCAATTCCAAAAAACATAACCATGTATTGAATATATTAGTGGACTCTATTTAATCATATCAGGAAAAGAATTCTTTAGCCTCTGAAGGCACAGTGAAAAGAGTACCTGTACCATATTTCATCATCTGAAAATACATATTAGCACATCTCATACAGAGGTCTGTGTCACAAAAATTGTCACAATCTGAAATGCAAATTAAATGTCAATAACTTCCCACTTGTTCTATGTTGCCTTGGTCCTGATATGTATGAGAACGGAAACCATGTATTGAGAGTATCATTATTTTTAATTCAGAAGAAAATCCAACCTACTGCCTGAGAAAACTTCCAGCTAAACAGAGCTAAAAAAAAAACTTATTTACAGACTGAACATCCTTCTCTTTTAATTTCTAGAAGCTACTACTAGTTATCTTACAGGAATAAGACCTACTAAAAAGGATGAAGCTTAAAAGAAGTATGTTACTACCTGGGAGACACAAGTTGCTTTGGTCTCCCAAAGAAGAAAACCTCCTACAGAAAAAATGGCATTTTCAGGAAAAAAAGCTTGAGATCAAGATCTTACACTGTGCTTGTTTTATTTCCTCCCAGGATTCTCAGTACACAGATTGTCTCAACGGCAAGAAAGGAACCCACTGACACTGGCTTCTTCACTTAGTACCAAACGTGCAAAGGAAAGGAGCAGAGACTGATTTAATTATTCTTTCCTCTTTTGTACAGATACCTCCTCATTCTTTCTCAGAACAAAATGAGATACGAAGAGCATCAACACATTTCTCCCTTCTTGGTAATTATTTTTCTTCCTTAGAGACTTTTCTTACCTACTTAAATTAGTCTAATGAATAGACTGCTGTGAACGGAAGTGAGATATATGAAGCAGTAAAGATGGACATGTGGGTGTCGCTTCCTGGTAATTCTGCCCATACCAACAGTCAGTTTTTATCACTAATAAGCATCAGTGTGAGAGATTTCAAAACCCAACTTGAATTGGGAAAAATTCTAAAAAGTATAAAAATGAAAGTTGAAGTTTCTTAATTAAAAATAGAACTATTTCATGAAAAGGTTAACCTGCTGTTTTGCTTACAAACAATTGTTTTGGGTGATTTATAAGTTGCTCAAAGTCAAGAATTATCAAGGCTTGAATCAAACAAATTTTGTTGGTTAAATGTAAGAGAGAATAAAAGACATCATATGTTTTTCCTTGGAAAGGCAATGGAACACTTGTTTTACTTACAGAAAGTAAAGAGCTCACATAGGAGTGACTGTATTCAACAAAAGGGAATAGATTCATGAGAATGAATGAATGAAACTCAACATGGTGACTCAAACATACTCACATATTTAAATATTGCTGAAAGACCACAACCTAAAGAGACGAACATTATAGGCACATCCAGGCCTTTTTACCCAGAGTTTTGAACTTCGTCCATGCTTGCCCTTCAATGTCTCTGATCTTGGGGCTGTTATGGTCTATAACCACAGTGGTCTCCGGGTACATAAAGAGCAGCTTGTGGTCACTCCAAAATGTATCCCCACTTCTTGCCTTTCACTTCAAATCCCAAATACTTAATTTCAGCTGCTAAATAACTTTTACATCTATCTACTTCTTTCCATTTCCAATGTCTCTAGGCGAGTTAAAGACAGGATCATTTTTCATATGTATTTCTGTAATTATCTCTCCATATCCTTCCAACTTGCGCCCTTCCAATAGAGTACTAATCAGTAGATTTTTATAAGATGCAAACCAGGACACATCACACCACTGCTCGAAAACATCCTTTGGTAGTTCCTTATTGACTTCAGGATAAATTACGAATTCCTAAGGTGATTTGCACGGCCCTTTTGATCTAAATTCCTCCTGATCCTCCAGCTTATCTCTGGCACCTCTTTCACCCACTCTAGATCCCATGATGTTGAAGAATTTTATTAAGCTTCTCATTTCTGGGCCTTTGCATAGGAAATTTCTTCTTGTTCTTCTTTCCTCTTCTCACAGATAATGTTATTCATTCTTCAAATTCCATTTTATTATTAGTCATAATAGGAGTAATGATGATGGTCATCACTTATTAAACACTTCTCTGTGCTTGGCACTGTACGTAAATTTTTTTCTTTGCACAGCAAATCCATGACGAGGTATATAAAGTGATAATTTACAGACGAGGAAACTGAGGGTAAATAATGTGAAGTAAGTTACCACAAATCCTTTGCCTCCCAGTCATCTTTCTGGCCCACCAGAACTTGGGTTGTTGGTTCTCTGTCCTTGTGCTTCCACATCGTCTGGTACACACTCCAGCTGTGGCACTTCTCAAGCTACTGTCTCCTCATTCCTATTTGCTATTTGTCCTCTGTTTCCCTTGCTAGAATTTCCTTACATTCAAGAAGCAAATCTTATTCCACATTATACTTCCCACCACCAGTACCTATCACAGTGACTGACTCAGAAAATATATATTTATTGCCTTGTTAAAATAATAAATGCTCTTTTCTCTGAAGTTTGTTCAGATTGTCAGAAGGAAGAAAGTATCAGATTTTACTATTTATTAACCTTTACCTCTCCCTCCTACGCCAAGATTTCAAAGCTTCGCAGAAGGAAATTTCATCACAAAAGTGTTGAGGATGCCCTGGTCTTTACTTCACTCTTTAACTTAAAAAGATTAAAAACTGAATTTGATCTAGAATGATCCCTAGTGCACAAAATGAGGGACACATTAAAACTAAACTGCTGTTTTGAAAATTGTTTGAATTACAAAATAGCAGAATTCTACATAAGCTATGCTTGTGAAACAAAAGCTCCTTATTCTTTTCTATGACACTAACAACTCTTGCATTATTTAGTGAAAAAGAATCTGCTAACTACCCTGAGCCAAGGAACTCACACTCATTGAACAAACCCAGAAAAGGCAAGGAGTGATATTTCATCCATAATCTCAGCGTATATTATAGTAAAAAGAGACCTGCACAATCTGATCATATAACAGAAGACCAGATATCTGTTCATAGTACTGCAAATTTTTCATTGTTTAATTTTAGGAATCCGAACCAGTTATCCTCTTGGTTCTTTTTTAAAATATAGAATGTGATATATTTTCCTTTTTTACCTTTGATGGTATTGAGATAATAAATAAAATAATAAATTGGAAGTACTTTTAAAATTGTATAACATTTATAAGGAGCTGTAAACATTATCTCAGTGCCAATACTATTTTTATTCTAATATAGTTAATTTAGGTAGAATCATAAAGGATGTGCCACATTTTATATTATCAAGGGTCAGTTAATAATTTGTTGCCTATTTTTTCTACATACTTAGTGTTGTAGAAAAGATCTCACTGATTTGTAACTCAAATAAAGAAAAAATTTAAGAATGGCTCAAAATATTTAAATGTAAATACCCACAAAATAAAACCATTTAAAATAAAAAGCTAATTTTACATTCAGTACATGCAAACAAACTTTTCAGAAATATCTTTTTTTTGTTTGTTATTTAAAACAAAACAAAATTAAAAAATAACTTTCATATTCAAAAAATGCATATATTACTAGGTCAATATTTATACTGCTTAAGTACAATTTTCTAAATAGTAAGCAATGACTCTCATACAAGCATAAACTGAGACCAGGAGTGGTGGCTCATACCTGTAATTCCAGCATTTTAGGAGGCCAAGGCAGGAGTATTGCTTGAAGCCAGGAGTTCAAGACCAGCCTGGGCAACATAGAGAGACCTGGTCTCTAAAAACAATAAATAAAATGAGCCAGGTGTGGTGGTGCATGCCTATAGTTCCAGCTACTCAAGAGGCTGAGACAAGAGGATTGCTTTAGCCCAGGAGCTCGAGGCTTTAGTGAACTATTATCAGGCCACTGCACTCCAGCCTGGGTGACAGAGTGAGACCCCAAAAAAAAAAAGTATATATATATATATATATATATGTGTGTGTGTGTGTGTGTGTGTATAAGATGAACATGTGATGAATATTTTATTTAACTAATTTCTTAGTGTGAACTTAAGTCAGATGTTAAAACTGGTTTAAATAAAATTAGAAGAACATATATTTATTTATATAGGCAATTAGAAATGCTGAAGTACATTTGCTAATAAGCGTAAACGAGTGTAATATAATGTACGGTAATAAAATGCAAAGCTTGGAGTCATCTCGTCTGCAAAGTATAAATCACACTGAACAAGAATAATTATGTGCTACTACTCTCAGTTTCCTACAACTTAACATTTTACCTCCACGGAGTTGTAAATCACTCTAGTCAATAGAAAGACAATCATAGGTACATACACCTATAAAATTAGATAATTCCCCCAAAGATCCAAGACATAGTGCCTAGGAGTCCACAGAAAGGAGTGCCTAGGAGTCTACAAATTTTCCTGGATAATACCTACAGAAATAAAAGTTAGAAAAATTTGGCTGGTAGGGACCCTTCTTTCTTCAACAAATTTTTGTTCTTAAATACTCACAAGCTTAAATTTAAGTGATCAAAAAGTTACAATCTTCAGTTGTTTCAAGATAGACCCTGAATTTCTGAAACTGGAAAATGGTTTAGGAACTAATTATTGTAAAAATCCCTGTAATTGCCATATTTAAGATAACTGTGGCTGGGCTTTTCAAAGAAATGGCTCATAAAACAAATTCTAACACAGGATGTCATCCAAAGTAAAAGTTTTGCTGCTGTTGTTTATTTGTGTTACTTTGTATTTTATATTTGTGCCGTGTTTCAATATAATTTAGGTTTGGTTTTAAGTCTGCTTTTCCCAGATCTCCCCTTCCCTGTAATATTTGGTTACATTTATACAAGATCAATAATTTCAATTTCATTTGTGCTTCCAGTTACCACAAACAGCCAAATTAATTGATTTGGCCTTCTCTCCTGCTGGAAAGTAAGCTCCATGCAATAAAAGTGTTCTCTCCTTCAGTGCTGTACCCCCACTGTTCACTGGAGGTCAACATCTGTTAAATGAATGAATATGTTGACTGACTTGCAACCTGAATAGCCTCTTATAAAAACAAGAATATTGAATTGGCTTTATTCATTCAATAAATATTATTTAATATTATTTAAACACTTTATTGTAATATATACATACAATTCGTGAAAGAATAAGCACAAAGTTAAAAATGTAAATCAATGTATAAAATAACATCTATTCTTTTTTTTCCCAGTGAACACAGGGATCAGCTTTGATGCTCAGCAATTGAAATAAAATATTTCTTTCAATTATCCTTCTCTATTTTTAATAGAGTAACAGTTAGTAAATCACTTGCTTATTGCGTAATTTCTAACAAGGCCAAAAAACAAATGTATAACTGGAAAATAATGAAATGAAACTCAATATCCTAAGTTTTTTCCTTTTTCAAAATTCAGCCAAAAAAATGAAAAAAAATCTATATATTTATATATGGAAAAAGAAAGCAAGGGCTTTTTGTTTTTTTATTAAATCTAAAGAATGCCCTGAAATCAGGACAAAAGTAGATCAATGCTTTATAATTTTATGTGGAGTATGTCATAGTTGAGAATTTGAACTCATAATGACAACACTTAACGCCTACAAGAGTCTCAGACTTAAAAGAAAACTGAGTAAAATAGATTAGTTACAAAGACTAAAAGGCAGCCTGATATTCTAGAAGCATGAAGATACTTGCTTTAATAGTTCGGAATTAGGAAGTCTACATACATAAAATCACCCCATTCCTTGGATAACCATTTAATCCTACCTGAGACAAAGACTTAAATGTATATGTAATGAAGAGAAAATTTTGCTGCAGTTGAAAATGTTTCTTAAATGTATGCATTACATATTATTTCATGTTAGGAATGATAGTGTTTTTTAATAAAAATTATTCGTGCTCACTGTAAAGAAAAAAATGAAATGTACAAATCCACTGCTCAGAAATAGCCTTCACTAACAATGGACAATAATAATTCCAGAAATTCTATTACACATATATGTGTAGAAGACAGAAAGATAGATATAAATAATTTTGTATGACTTTGATCATATTATAAATGGTACTTTGTAATAAAAAGCAACTATTTTAATTTCTGAAATATTAAATAGAAGCACAAAAAAACTGCCAAACTGAAAGAATCTGAACTTTACATAAATGCTTCTTCACTATAGGAATATTATTTCCTAAAAGGCCCTTTAGAAGAAAGGAAAAATCTGCAAAGAACAGCATTCTTATGTTTAAAGTTCAATATTCTTGGCATCCATTGGCCTGAATCCACTGTTCTGGAACAAAGAGAATGCCTTTTCAAGCTGTAGAGTCACCTGTTAATTCCAGGGAACACTGCTTTTTTATATTTTTGACAAATGTCTTTTCCATTCCACTCATTGAATTTTTAAGTTCTGAAACACCATTCAGCCTTTGCAGGGCTGTCTCTGTCTTCCACACCTAAAAAGGAAGGTAATGGAATATAGCGGTGAAGCTTGCAGGCGCTAGAGACAGGCTGGCTAGCTTCAACCCCCAGCCTTTCCATTTCCTATTTGCGTAATATTGCCAAACAATGTAACTTCTTAAAGCATGAGTCTTCATTCAAGAAATGAAAATAATAGTAACTCCATTGGTGCACTGATTACATCAGATGAAGAGTCATGTAAAGCACTTTAAGTACCTGGCACATAGTAATCAATCAATAATCTTATTTTTGTCTATTATTATATGCATTACTATAATATCATTATCTTTTATTTACTTTTTTTCTCATGTCTTTCTTCTGTGTCAGTATTATCAGTCAGGAAACAGCACAATTTGAGGAGAATTTAAGAAAGCAACTGTTTATAAAACCGTGGGAAGTTTGTAGGAAATTCACAAGGGATAGCACAGTAACAGCAAGTGTAGGGAGAATTATTACCTGCCTGAGACCTGAAGTAGCAAAGTAAGGAAGTGGTTATGAAAACTCAAAGAGAAATATATCGAGAGAGAAGTGCAGGCAGAGAGAGAGAAAGAGAAAATATGCGATGTGGAGAGGATCTTGGTTTGGGGAAGGCAGGTAGTCTATCTTGATCCTATGAGGAGTCAGCTAAAAGGAAAAATACCAGATCTCGTTCTACCTCCCTCCAATCTCCTGCAGTTACTTTCCTTCAGCCAAACACAACGAGAAGCTTCAGCAGAAGGGAACTCTTTGATGTCTGTGGCTTATTCTGGTTGGCCAGTGGGAGCACAATGCAATGACAGCCAAGTGGAAAATATCCAGTGCAGTGAGCAATTTTATTTTCTTTCCTGTCTCCTTTGTCCTTTGCTGTCTCTAATTTACTATATTAGTTCCAGTTGGTGTTATTTGGAATCTCAATTTGTTTCCTTGACTCCACCATTTCCCTTTTTATCTCATGTAGTTATTTTATCGTCTAATCTCTGATGATAAGATTTATTGTATTCGTATTCTTATTTGACATTGTATTTTATTAAATTCATGTTGTCATGAAAAAATTTTATAGTCCTATGGGGCCTTTGAGAAATACGTTCCTTAGGTTGTCTTTTACTCAGAAAGTTTTATACTTTTCTCTTGCATGTGATTTTATATATTTGTTATCATGTGTTTTCCGCACATCATACTATTTGTTTTCATCTTGTTCATGCTTAATATGTGATTCTTTGTCAAATTTTCTGTTTGCTTTGCTATAGTAGTCAAATTCTCTTTCATAGCCCTGTGGGCTATAATGGAGTCTGGTATTCTATAGTTCTGAGAAGTGACAGTGCGGAATGCGGGAGATGAAAAGGCTCTTCTGAAGGCATCTGCAACTTTCGCTGGTGGAACTTGGCTCTGTCTTCTCTGGGATAAGTGAAATTTCCAGGGTACCCTTGGAGTTCAAATAATTAAAATGTACTAAAGAGTCTTAAACCTTGGTGGTAGCTCTTTAGCTCTGATTGCTTCTTCTATGTCTCCCTACCAACTATTTCTGCTCTCCCTCATCTGAAATGAAAAAAAGAGAGAAAGAGAGAGACAGAGAAAGAAAATTACTTCAGTCACTTTTCTTCAAATATCAACTATTCATCAGAATTTTCAGGATGTTGTCAACTCACCTGTACTACTTCCAGGTGGTAGTGGAAGTGGGGCTAAGAGTCTCCTTTGAATCCTCAGACTGTGTCCTTTTTACCACCTCTTGAGATTTAAGGCAAGCGGATAAGACCCGTCACCTGTTTTGTTATAGCTGGTAAATTTTCTATTCATTTTTGCTATTTCCGGGTATTTTTCATTTCATTAGATATTGACTATATACAAATATACACATATATATACACAACATATAGATGCACACGGACACAAATGAAATAGTTTGACAGTTCCTTTAGGTGGGATGAGAAATAAAACATTTTAATAACTTGTGGAGGTCTTGATATTTAATCCCTTTTCCTCCAAATTTTGAGTATGAGTTAGAGAAATATAAGACATAAAAATAGATATATCAATATAATTAGCATTTTTTATTATCTAGCAATGCTAAGAATTTTTGCTTTTACCATATAGAAAGATGAGGTGATTACCACAGCTACACTTTGAATGCTCTTTTTCCCTTTATGAAGAAGAACATCCCTTGGCATGAGGTCAGTTTCAGGCATAGTGAGAGAGAGAGTACACTCCTTTTAAGTTGGTTGCTTACGGTACCTCACAAGCAGGAAGAACTCATCAAATATTTGCTGACTGACTGAAGCTCAGAACTTAAATTTTTGCCACATCATAGATCCTGAAACTCAAAAGAACCTGATTATATTTTTCAAGTGACTAAAAAATGTTTAAGTTTCAAATATCCTTCTTTTCGTGCAGCAGCAGAAGCCAATCTACCCAATCACTATTATCGAAATTTTTCTGTGACCCTGGGTGTTCTTGCCACTTCCTATTTATCACAACAATCACATAATAAACCTGTTCACTGCAGTTTATCAGAGAAGTGCTGGCTGTATTCAGGGGGAGAAACAGAGAAGACGGTGACAGGGGTTATTAATAATAATTAATTATTTATACATTGCTGACAGAGGGCTGACTGATGGAGAAGGTAAAGAATCAGAGACAAACTCCTCTCTGCCTGAAGGACTGAATTCCAGACGAGATAAGCAATTCAGACAGGAAATAAGTCTTGTCAAGAAGGGGGTTGCAGCTTCTAATCTCAGAACTACTTTAGCATAAGTTTCATTTTTTTAAAGTTACTAAGAGCATAGTCTACATTGGTGGCAAACGGTCTTCTAATCATGCACACATTTAGGTACAATACAATATATCCTCTTATTAAAACAACAATTTAAAATGTGAATAACTGTCCTAAATTATACAGCTGTTTTGACTAGAGTGCCAAAGACAGAGTTTGATTACTACTTTTTCTTTCTCCCTCACTTGACTTTATTTTTATCTGAAATGAGAGTAGGTTTCATTAAATGCAATTTATAACACCAAGGTAATGTTGGCCTTAGACAAGCTGAAAATGATATTCTAGCATGCTCTCATTAGCAATTTCTGTCCCAATGATGTAGGACAAGAAATTTAGAAGTCATGGCCTCTGGAGCCCTTGAAGACAACAGGACTCTCTGAGGAAAGCTTGGAGACCAGGGTGTTTAGCTTTCTTAGGAAATTCTTTTTAGGTTTGAACTATTGCCCAGTTTAGTCACTCTTGAATAAACAAGCAAGTCTTATAGGCATTTTAGGATTTGGGGAAGAGGAATGGAATGGGATTGAGGCAATAAACAACCAGGCAGCCGGGAGCTCCAATGCTGGTTCCTTCCCCTAGAGTAGAATAGATTGGAAATATGCAGAGAGGCCTTTAAATACTCCCACCCAGTTAGGGAAGCTATGGTCAAACTGAAACCAAAACCCTATTCTGTGGTTGTTTTTTTCTCTCTTCTTGGTCCAAATATATTCTTTAAAAATACTTCAATCACCTTTAGGGATAAAGAATTGGAGATGTGAACAGTGACTTCTGAAAAGCACACCTTGAAGAGAAGATACATCTTTAGGCAACCCCAAAATAAATGGACCAATCATAATGCAAGCTAGGGCGTTCAGCATGGCAGTCGACATCTTGCTCCATTCTTGCTTCACTCCTTTTTTCTTGCCTGAAAGGCAGATAAACCTCTTGATCATCAAGATTGCTTAAACTAATGACTGAGGAGAATCCTATCTAAACTACTTCTTCCAAAGCCAGATATGTCTTGGGGGCTCAGAATGTTTCAAAGCTGCTGAGTTTTTGGTTATCCATGAGTTATATCCATCTGAAGAAAATAATTCTAGAAACATGCAAACTGAACTCAATTTCTTCCCCTCCACTATGCTGTTTACATGTAGTTCTACCTCATCTCTGTTTCTTGTCACCTGGAAACTAAGTTGATTAAATCTTGTTGGATTGTATAAATAAACTATTTCTCACATAAAGCATTTCTTCCCCCATACGATTTTCAAAGCTAAGCCTAGCTGTCTCTGCATTGCATCTCAAGTTTGCTACAGCATCAACTCTCTGGCTGACTAATTTCAACGGCTCATTTTCTGTGCCAACTCCTACCCTAGCCAGTGGGAATCTATCAGCAACTGGTAACCTCTCTCTAAGGCTTCCTCCACATTAATAAAATCTTGCTGAGTTGTACTGAGGTAGAACACAGCTTGTAACTCCATTTTTGGATCTGTTAGCAGACTGTAAGTTCATTTTTATTATAAGCAACTGAAAAGTGCTTTCTGACAAAGATTAAACATGAAACCTCTGTTGTATGAAAACCTCTGTGGTGTATGTCTGAATGTGTGTGTGTGTGTGTATATATATATGTATGCATATGTGTATATATATGTGTATGTATATATGCAGTGATAGATATATGTATATATAAAGTACTGTGTTCACATATTTTCCCCCAATTCTAAAATCATATGGCTTCTACATTAATGGCCTTTCTTGATAAAACAGCAAATTTCATTGTATTTAAGGAGAAAAAATATTCAAGACCTTCAGCCCCATTACAAAGAAAGCAACTCAAGTTCCTCTTAAGAAAGCAATGACATGATCAGTTCATAAAAATATTTTGATATTTGATAATTATAAAATATGTACATTTTACCATATTCCTGAATACACAAGTTTTCTTTTTCTAATCCATGCATAACTGCATATTTTTCTAAGGCCGAATTTACCCATATTAATATGTTATTATAACTTTTCTTTCTTTTATTGATACATAATATTTTACATATTTATAGGGTACACGTGAGTGTTTCTCACAGGCATCGAGTGTGTAATGATCAAATCAGAGTACTTGTGGTATTCTTCACCTTGAGCATTTATTCTTTCCATGTGTTGGTATCATTTCCAGTCCACTCTTCTAGTTACTTTGAAATATACAAAATATTTTTGCTAAGTATAATCTCCCCATTCTATCAAATATAGAATTTATTTTTTCTAAGTTTGTACCATTAACCAACTTCTCTTCAAACTCATCTCCTGCTCACTCACTCTTTCCAGTCTCTGGTGTCCATTATTTTATTTTCTGTGTCTAGATAAAGATTTTAGCTCTCATGCGTAAGAACAGGTGCTGTGTGTCTCTCTGTGTCTGACACTTCACTTAATATGATGACCTCCACTTCCATCTGTGTTGCTGCAAATGACATGATTTCATTCTTTTTATGGCCAAATAGTATTCCATTATGTATATTTATCATATTTTGTTGTCCATAAAGACTATTGAGGGGAGGGAAGCAATGCTAAGGCAGAAAGGGTAAGGGCAGAAGGGAAGTGAGGCTGAGAGGATGTAAAGCAAATCCGGGGTGGCATTTTACTGCACTGGCCAGAGCTTCACAAGAAAATACAACCAGTTGCTTAATCATGTTAATTTTTATCAATCTGGTGAGTGTGAGATGTCAGTTCATTATGTATTTAATTTGCATCTCTCTGATTATAAAGGAGAGTAAACATTTGTCCTCTTCATTAGTTTTTCAGGTTATTGACCTATTTTCAAGGGTTTTTCTCATTTTTCTATTGAGGTGTAAGCTTTATTGTCCTTATTTTTCAGTTATATGTGTTATAAATAGCCCTAGTAATTTATGGCTTATCTTTTTACTTCCTTTTTAATATCTTTTGTTGAACACATGTTCCTAACTAAAATATTGTTAAATTTCTCAATCCTTTTCTTTATCAATTTGTAAAATATTTTTGAACCCATGGTCATAAAGATATTTTAAAGACAGTTTATAGCTTTTCCCTTTTACATTTAGATCTTTAATATACTTGAAGTTGAGTGTGAGGTAATAATTTAGCTTCACCTTTTTTCTATATGGAAGAAGAATTGTCTCAGAACCAATGAAAATTTATTCTTTCTCCCACTGATCTGCACTACTTACTTTTTCTTATGATAGATATCCATGTGTACTGCGTATTGCTTCTAGACCACTTTCTCTGTTCCATTCGTTCATTTTTCTTTCCCTTCACCAATTTGACAGTATCTTAATTTCTATTGATTTATAATAACTCTGTAAATAAGATGGGAAATGGGTCTTTCCACGTTGGCTTTCTTTAAGAGTATTTTGGCTAGTGTTGCCATTAAATCCATAGATCAATTTGAAAAAAATCAATGTCTTTTTAATACAGAGTTCCCAATGATATGGTATTTTTAGCCTTTATGTTTATTTTAAAATTACTTTTTGTAAAATTTTATAATGATTTTATGAAGTTTTAGTCTTAATCGTACCTCTAGGTTCTCTGTATTTTTGATACTATTTTAAATGCCCTCTTTTTAAAATCATTTTACTTACTATTTCTTGCTACTTTGTGGAAAATGTAATTGTTTTGAGTTTGTGTATTGTTTTCTTATTCAGAAAAATTGCTATGCAATTATACTAATTATTATAATTTATGCATTGATACTTCAGTGTTTTCTACGTAGAAAACTTTATCATGTGTGAATTATTCATTAAATTGGTTCCACATTATATAAACGAAATTGGCTATAGATATTTTTTTAATCCATTCGTTTATTGATGGACATTGAGGTTGATTCTATATCTTTGCTATTGTAAATAGTACTACAACAAACATGGGGATGCAGATATCCCTTTAATATATTGATCTTTTTTCTCCTCGCGTGGCACCTGCGATATTAAACTCTTTCTTTGCTGCAAACCCTGCTGTTTCAGTGTATTGGTTCCCTCTTGCACAGCAGGCAATGAACCTGGTTGGGCCGTAACACCTGCCCCAGTATAATCTCTTAAAATGGCATAACAGTACTTCCACACACATTATATAATTTGAGCCACATCGCAACCTATGTAATAAGTGGGCTGATATTATCACCCTTTTACAGGTGAGGAAACAGGATTCTTCCAAAAGATGCTAAATTACTAAAGACTTCAAGAGAATGGTGGTATTGGTTAAAAAATTACAAACTACTAAAGAGACTTAAACCTGTATTAGCCAACATCATTGTGCTCTTTCCCTATACTGGGCAGCATTTATATTCATATATGGAGAATTGATGTTTCTGCCTTAGCCCACTATGGTGGAGGAGTTGATTTTATCAACATCCATCACCAAGGTACACAACTACTTTGTATTACATCAACATTTGTATTTACAAATACATTAATACAGCTGGTGTGTGACTATTTACTATACTTAGCACTCTCCTAGCTGGTGTACAGGAAATATTAAGAAGTACAAGACATAACCCAGTTCTTCATGAATTCTTCCAGATAAAAATAACTGTCATATCAGTAATATATAAGTTGTATGAAAGTGGTGAAATAGATCAAAATTATAATAATTCAGTCAAGAGAAAGTTTACTTCTGAATGACACAGGCTATGTAATTGAGATAGGAATTTGTCCTTATATTGCTAGGCCTTGCTTCGAAGACTCCTTTCATATTCCTGTAAAAACTGAACAAAATTTTTATGTTTTGAATTATTTGCTACAAAAATTTAACTCTAACTTAACACCACAATTTTAATCCTTTCTCAATTTCATAAAACCACCATATGGCAGTTTGTAAATAGTTCTGAGTACTGGCTTTGCTATAATTATTTTTTAAAATATGGTGGAGAAGGAAATTATAACAAAATATATTTTTAAAAGGCTTTTCAACACAAAAAATATGGCAATGTGCAGAGTCAAAGAGAACTGTTTTAGTTACTTACTGTGTGACTTTTGGCAAGGAACTCTTACCCCAATTTCTTTCTCAATAAAATGGTGAAAATAATACCTACTCTGCATCATTAATATAAGAATTATAAATAATATATGTAAAGTAGCTGCTCATAGTAATTTCTCAGTAAATGGTAGTTATTATCACAAAAGTGTTCCATTTAAACCAAAAAAACTTGGATCTCAGGTAATTGTTGAATAGATTCTTATAATATCCTGGATAGGGTATTAAAATTATAATGATTATTTGCTTTGCAGCACTGCATGAAAATAATTTTGTTAGATATTGCTTGAAGGTGCAAAATAATAATAATGATAATATTTCTCATTCCCACCACCAGCCAAAAATGGAGAATGAGTTGGAAGAAAGGGCAAATAGAAATTACTGAACTATAAGGTAATGAATGAAAAAGTACAGACTATTACCAAGAATGGACTGAAGGAAGAATGAGCCAACTATATATTTCTGAAATTGGGCTATAATTCTGTAAATCATATCAAAACATGATGCCAGTATATATTACTATATTGAGAGTTAGATTGACAAAACATGATTACCAAACTCCCAAATTTTGCCCTCCACCTGCCGCGCTTTGTAAGTTCCCAAAGGGGAAAAGACCCACAGAGCATGAAGCAAAGTTAAGGAACACTATATTACTAGCTGGAGGTACAGTATCAAAGTTACCATATTGTATAAGTCTTCTGGGACTTTAGTTTTTTCTCTCGTAAGGTTACTAAAATTTATCTGTGATTATGTAAAAGTAGATCAATCATTTTCACTGCTATGTAATATTCCATTGTGTTAATGCACTAGAATATTATTATGTATTCTCCTTTTAATAGGTATTTGAGTTGTTTCTAGTATTTATCATGAGCATAGATGCTAAGAATATTTTTTATTGTCTCCTAGGTTTCCGTTGAAATGTATCTAGGAGTGAAACCTCTGGATAGGGTATTAAAATTGTAGTAAATGTCAATATTCAACTTTAGAAATTAAATTCAAATTATTTTCCAAATTTATCATACTATTTTATACTTACCAGCAATGTAAAAAAGGCTTCATTGACCCACACCTTCTCTAACACTTGATAATTTCATATTTCTCATTTCTGGAAATTGAAAGAATGTTAAATGCTATCTCACTATGGTTTCTATTTTTATTTTACTGATTATTAGTGAGTTGAGATACTCTTAATATGGCTATTGGTTATTTTTTCCTTATGAATCTCATTTATATCTTTTGTATATTTTTCTACTTTGTTGTCTGTCTTTTTCTTATTGATTTTTAAAAGTTCTTTACACATTATTGACACCAGTCCTTTGTTGGTTGTATACTTTTCAAATATCTATTCCCAAGTTGTAGCTTTTCTTTTCTCTTTATTTAAGGTGTTGTCTGTTGATTGATTTATTAATATTTTTAAATTTTTTATTTGTAATTATTATGGGCAAATAATAGTTGTGCATATTTATAGGGTACATGTGCTATTTTGATACAGGCTTACAATGTGAATTAGTCAAATCAGGGTCATCAGGCATTACCTCAGGCATTTATCATTTTTTGTGTGTGTTAGGAACATTCCAGTTCCACTCTTTCAGTTATTTTAAAGGGTACCCTTATTGTTGATTATAGTTACTTTGTTGCGTTATCAAATATTGTTCATTCTCTCTAACAATCTAATTATATTTTTGCAACCATTAACCATCTATATTATACCCCCTCCCTGCTACTCTTTCCAGCCTATGGTAATCATCATTCTACTTTCTGTCTCCATGAGATCAACTGTTTTTAATATTTAGTTTCCACGTATGAGGGAGAAAATGTGAGATTTGTCTTTCTGTGTTTGATTTCAGTATAGTTCAAATTACCAATCTTTTTCTTTTATTGCTAGAGATTTTTGTGTCTTGTTTAAGAATGCACTCCCTATACATAGGTTATGAACATATTCAACTTTTTTTCCTAAAAGCATCCAAGTGTTGTTTCAATAATTAAGTTCTGAATACATCTTGTGTTTAGATTTTGATTGATCTGAGACAAGGATCCAAATTCATTTTTTCCTACTTGAATGACTAGTTTTTCCAGATCCATTTATGAATGGCCCCTCCTATTCCCAGTAATTTTCCATGATACTTCTGTTGTGTATCAAAATTTTATATATATGTTGTTCTGTTTCTTAAAAACTGGTCAGTTTCTTGACGCTATCTCTCACTAATTCTGTACTATCTTAATTACTATAGTGTTATAACAAATCTTTATATCTGTAAGAAGTCTTCCATCTTTCTTCTTCTTGAGATGTGTTCAGACTATTTTTGGTTCTTTATTCTTTCACAGATATTTTAAAATCAATTAATCAAGTTCGTCACCTTTATTTAGCTTTCTCAATTTTATGATGGTTTTCACTGGAGCTATACTAAAACTCTACATTAGGAAAAATTGATACCTTCATAATATTAAATATTAATATACCTATCCATTGACAAGGAATTATATTTATTTAGAACTAATTTAATGTTTTTTTAGTAAAGTTGTATTTATGCATCTTTTTTTTAAATTTACTCCTGGGCACTTGCATTAGTTTTCTAGAACTGCCATAACAAAGTATTAGAGATCAGATGACTTAGGCACAGAAATTTATTTCCTCATAGTTCTGGAGGTTAGAAGTTCAAAACCAAGGCGTGGGCAAAGCTGACTTCATTCTGAGGCCTCTCTCCTTGGCTTGCGATGGTCATCTTCTTCCTTTGTCTTCATGTGGTCTTTCTTCTGTGTGTGTTTCTGTCCAATCTTCTCCTTTTATGAGGACACCAGTCATACTGGATTAAGGCCAACCCACGATCACCTCTTTGAAGACCCTGTCTCCAAATGCACTCACATTTTGAGGTACTGAAGACTAGAACTTCAACATATGAATTTGCGGGGGCAGGTTTAGCTCATAACAGCACTGAATATGCTTTAGTGTTTTGTTGTTATTTAGAAATAGCTTTTAAAAATTATTTTTCTAATTGCTGTTGCTGTGCATTGATCTTATATCCAGCCACATAGTTGTTCTCTCCTATTTATCTAAAAAGCCCATTTTGTTTTATTTCTTTTTTTCCAACCCTTTAATTTCTTGCCTTTTTTTTGTTTGTTTGTTTTTTATTGCACTAGCTATAAGTTCAATGCATGATTGAATAGGAAGTGGCGATTGTGTATATATTTATCTTCATCCTGACTTTTAAAAAGAAAGCTTTCATTTCGTCCCCATTTAGCATGATGTTTCTATATAGATGCCTTTTATCAAGTTAAAGAAGTTTCTAATATTAATTTCCTATGAGATTTTATTATGAACTGGCATTGGTTGAGTTTTATAAGAAGAAATATTAAGAGGTGTTTTATGCCCATTGTTAACATACTATTCATTTATGTTTTCTCTTTTATTCTAACTCTCCAGACTAATTGAATAACTCAGTTAGTTAGACTAAATGGATGCAAAAAGTATACTGTTAGACTTCACAGATGTACACCTTATCCAGCTGAAAAGAAAATGTTTAAGGGAAACATATATGTTTATGCTTTCTCTATGAAAATAGCACCATTGTAAGCTAAACAATAAAAAAACAAAGGTGGCATGGTACAGTGGTTTGAGAATGTGGGCTCTGCAATCTGAAAACCCTTCTTTACTACTTATTAGCTGTGGAACTTAGGGAATTTATTTTACCTTTCATGCATCAATTTTCTCATATGTACAATGTCAATAATAATAATTAAAGTGTGTATCCCTCATAGGATTGTTTCAGAATTAAGTAAAGATCCTTAATTGCTTAGAACAGGACCTGACACATAAGTGCTCAATAAATGCTGGCTGCCATTATTTTTGTTGTTATATGATATGCAAGAATAAGTCCAAATCAAATGTGCAACGCCTTGTCCATGTGTCCATTTGCACCTAACGCCACCCAAAATGTCCTTATGTTCCTGCTAACACTGAAATGATGATCCATCAAATGACCATTTCTCTGAGGGCTGGGCACAGTACTAGTGAAGTTAAGGTTGTATTGTCAGAACTGTAAAGAAGAAAACTATTTCAGAATCACAATTGCTTCTTTCAGACACTTGTCTTTCTGATGACTGTCAGCCGTCATATAAGGTGGAAAGAGAAGGGTGGCTTAACTCAAACCCATTTTTATTATTAAAAATACTGTATGGCACATGTTGATGGTGATGTCTCTATATGGGACATCAACATATTGTCATAGCACAATCTGATGTTCTGAGGGTTGCTGATTATGAGACAAAGCCTGGCAGAAGATAGTCTGCATGTTCTCCCAGGCACTGTTTCTCAGCAGATGTTAAAGTCTCCAAGAGAACTGGATTGACTGTCAGTATGTGAAGAAATCAGTGCAAGGTGAATAGCTTTTAAAAATAAAATGGTATTTCTTTTTTTCCCTTACGGTTTATAAGTGCATTTTAGAGCCCTAAAAAGAAAAGAAAAAAGAAGAGTGAAATGTTCACTTCCCAGAGTGTGATTTCTTTCTGGCACTGAGCCTACAGACCAGCAACAATTTGAACTAATGTCTTTAATGTGTGAACTTGAGGCATCTAAAGACATAACACATGCTCCAGCTAAATGCCCTCAGAGACAGGCATGTCGTTTGGAAGACTTTCCCCATGAATAACATTGCTGACACATGTCCTGACATAGCCTGTCAGATGTTTTCATTTTCAAGTAGAAGAGAAAACCATCTGGTACTCAGAGCAAACAGTCTCAGATCACTACAAAGATAAATTCAGTATTTTATTCCAACTGGAACTTAGGCAAATTCAAATAAAAAAGGTGAATCTTTGGTCAGTAGATTACTACTCAAGTTATCAGACATAATTTCAATGGAGAAGAATTTTCTCTCGGACACAAAAGGATCTATTGATTACTACTGGAGAAACTTAAGTCAAGCAACCATTTCCAATAGCCTATTGAGTAGGTAATGCAGAAGGCTGCCTTCAGACGGAGGCAACTAGTTAAAGTAGACATGGAGATTTATGCGTTCATTTATCAAGAAGAATGGGCCAAGAGTAGGGTGAAGTGTTAGAGATAAAAATATCATGGTCTTTCACTCAAAGATCTTACAAACACAGTAGGGGAAATACCAAAAGATCACTAAAAGCAGTGCTGAAAGAGATGGAAAAGCTCTACACAGAGGAAAATAAAAGGAAGGACACCTCAGCATCTGGGTGTCCAAAAATGACATCTAGGACTGGAAATAAAGATTCACTTCACATAACTACTGAGCAGTTAGCAAATTTTCATAATGATAACTCTTAAAAAGGGATACCACTTTTTGGATTCCTTTTTTTGTCGTAATATTTTTTCATCCAAAAAGCACACTAAATAAATATGCTCTAAGAAGTAATAGTTTGAAATTATAGTTTCAGGCAAAGATACACATATTTATTCAACATAAAAATTTATAGTCAGTGACTATCACATGGAAGCAATATGAATTGTGTGCCACCATTAGAGGAACTCAAAATATTTTTCTATGGGTGTGTAAATTGCGTGATTGGGATGAAAGATTTGAATTTTCTATAACTCCTCATACAAAATGTGCACATGTACTTGTTCCACAGGATTCACTTGGAGTTTAGCTTTTATTTTGCCCTGTATATGATTTTCCTGTGCCACATCGTTTTTAAGTACAGTTTGAGTGCAAGATAACCATGACCCTCATTAAGTTTGAAAAATGAGGAAACAGTGTAGACAAAAGAATCTACATTCAAGAATGATTCCCTCATACCCTTTCATCCTCAACACTCACCGTGGTGTGTCTTCATCCTTAGAACAAACAATAAATGTTCAGTACATTTTATTCTATACACAATCTACATTTCGTTACTTGCAAATTTATGTTTTGCTTATATGAACTTGCTTTTATTATTTTAGTTCTAAATGTTTATATCTACAAAAATTATTTGAATATCTTGTATTGGGATGGAGTGCATCATAATCTTTCCCATTCACAGAAAAGGCATTTTTTTTAACAACTTTTCACCTAGTAGCATTGTTTTTAGGAAAAAAATATGAAGTTTTTAAGGAAAGAATAAGTGTATATGCCTGAGTTAAGTCTTATTATAGAACGTTCTTTGGTGGAAGCCAGGCAAATAGAGGATTCAGATGTGTGCCAAGAAGTAAAGGAATGAGGAGAAAATTTAGGGTAGTGAGGTCAGCTCAGGTAAATAGGGAATAAATAAGGAATGTTTGTGAAACACAGAGAAAGGAAGTTTTCATCATTATTCCTGATGGTATAATTCATAATTCAAAGCATTGAATAGTTTAGAAAGGCAAACTTCTAAAGATTCTTTTAAAAAGCAGTACAGTATGTGATTGTATTGTGAAGGTAAAAATTGTCCACAAACAGAATGAAAGACAGAGGCAAAAGAACTGACCTAATAACCCAATGTTACCAAATTGAGCATTCATGCTCAGGGAGACATTTCCAGGGGCAGAATCGTGCATAGCTGTTACTTTTAGGCTGATATCAGAAACAGCTTAGTTGGAAGTGAGGATGACTTGTCATAGAGAAACACTAGTTGACTCAAAAGGTAGCTCTAGAAATGATGAAGTCACTGATGTTGAACATGCATATGAATAGTTTGAATAAAATTATTTCAAGAAAATATGAGTATAAACTACAGCTCTAGGTACTTAGCCATATACCGCTCTATACTATTTCTAGTTTATTTTGATTTGATTTACTATTTCATGAGTTTCTCTTCCCATTCAAGATTTTAAGTTTCTCTGGAAGAGGTATTATATCATACTGTCAAGCCAAACCCTCTTTGCTTAACACATGGTTATTAGCACCTTATAGCAATCAATATTTGTTGATTAATTTACACTTGCATATAAAGAAGTCATGAACTCAAAGCAGACAGAACAGGGTGGACTTAGTGGCCTCCTTTTCACCATTCATCATGCGTGAAGTCATAACTGACAAGCCATCGACAGGATCTGACTTCCACTCAGGTTCCTGTCTGTAAGGTGGTTGGCAGGGCAGAAGAGAGCACAGCTGACCGGCCCATATTTGATTCCAACCTGTGACCTTGGCCTCGTTAACACAATGGTGACCAATTGAGCTCGCCCGGCCATATGCTCATCTTTACACTTGACAGGAGGAACAGCACATAAAGTGTCTTTGTCTTTGTGCAGTCATGACTAATGGGCCATTCCTTGCAGTGGTGAAGAATTTTCCTATGTGATTTTTCACACTTCTAGCAAACACAGAAAACTAATTATTAGTTGCAAAAAATAGGAATCCTGACTG
This sequence comes from Avahi laniger, assembly GCA_963575035.1. Classification (NCBI taxonomy): domain Eukaryota; kingdom Metazoa; phylum Chordata; class Mammalia; order Primates; family Indriidae; genus Avahi; species Avahi laniger. The sequence continues at coordinate 26,112 of CAUYSK010011646.1, read as the reverse complement.
AAGTCTCAGCCTTGAGATGATGTTTCTATATTTTGGTAAGAAACCACCATCTTTATGCCTTATCAAGATTCATTCTTTGTCATGGTTTAAAGAAATTAAAGATAGGATGAACCTACTCAAAAGTTAAAGAATTGCTACCCTCTTACTTAAGCTTTGCTTCAAAGTGAAGAAAAAGACCAAAAGGCTATTAATAGTAAAAAAAAAAAAAAACCCTGAGAAGTTTAACATATTCACATATTCATATACTCACATTTCTCACACTTTTTTCTTATCGATTGAAATAATTTTTATGGCTATGTTTTTCAAAGAAAAAAATAATTTGGAAATAACATGATCACATTATCACTCCGCTCAATGAATTAAGCTTCTTGGAATCCAATGCTGGAAAGGACCTAAAAGATAATCAAGTCCAACCCTCTCACTTCAAGGTAAAAATACTAAGATCAGGGTCACACAAATACTAAGTGGCAGAGGCACTCTCAAAAATATCTAGCTTTGGTCATATTACATAAAGACTATGAATTAAATAATTTAAATACAACACTATCTTTAGGATTGGAGTAGATAATTAAAGAAAATAATTTCCCAATTAGTTTTATTTCTAAATCTCAATTACTTTATTTCACTCTTTCTTTCAGGTTGTAAATATTACTGATTATCTACTACGTGCTAGGCTTCTGGCCAAACACTCAAATAGTTATTATAGAGAAGGCACTTTGAGACAGTTAGTTTGGTTTTATTTAGGCACATTGAAAGAGCAATATCAAAGTGTAAAAGTGTTGCATATATGATAGGAATCCCTGAAATCCAGCCTCTCCTGGAGCATATTTCCTCTCTGAGACTCTAGGGGGTGAAACTTAAGACAAAAATGAGAGATGAATTGATGATCATGGGTAGGGTTGAGTCAAGATTGCTATCGCCCACAATAAATACCTTTGTAATAGATACAGTATTTTCTAGACATTACAAAACTGGTCCTATGTAACTTCAGGTTACTGGATACAAAGATAAATAAAGCAATATTCTATCTCTGCCCTCAAAACAAACTTTTACTACTAAGATTATTGAAACAGTTTCTTACGGATATCTCTCCATAAAAAACTATGAAGAGTTTGAAACTTTACAATACTTACAAGTAACAAGTTAGCCTACCGTGGTTTCATGAATTACAGCAAAAGACATGAGATTGTTGGGTCAGAGACAAAGTACTTTATTACTCACAGCACAACAAGCAACTTATTTGTGTCAGTTTCTTGTACATCCAAGTTGTACGGGTGCCCTGAAGATAGGCCCATGTGAAGGCTTGCAGGTACAGTGGTTTGCATTACAGGAGAGGAGCCCCCGAGCTTTAGGGAAACTGAATCTTTTATACTAGACAGTAGGCTCCCATGTTTTTGCTCTGGCGAAGGACACGGTCTCTATGTTCCAAGGCTTTTCAACATAAAAACATCTTTAGAAAGATATTTAGGAATAAAGGTAATCAGTACTTCTAATTACAAGACACATATAAATGCAAGAGGCACATTGGGGATTGCCATGCAACATTCCCTACATCCAGTCTCTGCTTTCTCTAATTCATCCTGCATATTTCTAGATTCATCTTCCTTAAGCGCAACTGTGATCTCATCAGTTTCTTCTTTGTTGTTGTTAATGTATCCTCATCTCTTGCAACATCAAATCAAACCTCCTTGCCTAACATTACAGGCTCTGTACAAACTGGCCTAGCCTCGCCATGCAGGCTTGCCACTGGCTGTTCCCTCTTTGCTCTAGGGTCATGACAGAGCTCACCTTTCCCCAGACACAGGCAGCCCCACCCAGCTCCATCCCTGATTTTGCTCAAGCCCTCTCCCCAGGCTGGAAGGCCATTCCCCTCATCTGTGTCTGTTGAAGTTCTGATTGTTCTTTACGCTCACAGCTATTCCGTGGGGCTCTTCCTAAGGTAGCATTACTCTCTTCTCCCCTGTTCCTGTGCTGTTAACTGCTTGCATCTTTATTTTAGACCTTACTTCAGCAGGGTATGAATTATTGTTTCTCGTGTATGTGTCATTTCCCTTGCCAAACTGCAATAACCCCAGAGGGCAGGACTGTTATTTCATTTCTTATCCTTCAGGATATAAAACAGGGTGTCTGGCATATACTACACTCCCTTTTTTTCTGTTAATTGGATTGAATTTTGTGCCAATGCTTCCCAATATCCAAAAAGGTTAGACGGCAGAGCTAAATGGCTTTTTCCCTACTCAGCATCTTCTGACAGGAAGGAGCCTCTCCATAAGCATCTCCCATGCACCTCACTTGTGCCATTTTATTTATTCCTTGCTCCTGGCTGCTTTGCCCCTCATCATTTCCTTCCCTCTTACCTGTTCCTCCTAGAACCCCAAAAGGTTCATCAGGATTATTAGCAGAACAGCGGCCGTGCTATTTTCTTTTTCCCTCATTTAAGCCCCCTTTCAGTAACTACATAATTATTAGTCTGGTCCTTTCCGCAATATTCTGTGCTTCATGGCCGACTTAGATGCATTTTTATGCTCTCATCAGCAAGCAGGAAAGGATGGAGCAGATGCCAGTCTTTGCTCAACCCGGTAGTTCTGCTCTCAGGTAGAGGTTCACAGAGCCTAGGGTGACTTTGGGACACCTCCCGCTGGGAGTGAGCAGCCTGCCTGAACTTGAACTCTCCTCCTGGTTCTCCTTCCAGGTGTCCTCACCTGGTCTGCTTTTCAGTTATCCTTTCAGGGAGCCCTGTAGGGAAGCCCATCCCTTAGAGGACATGGATACTTATGGCTGCCATAGTCTCTACTCAGTGGCCCTCATCTGGCCAAGATGGAGATGTCAGCCCAAGGGCTGCATACTCACACATTGTTTTAGCATTTTATTCTTATTCATCATCTTGCTAGGCACATTTTTATCATTAGTCATTCTTTCTTTTTAATCAGCTCACTTTCTTTGGCTAAATCTAATTTCAGATCTTGAGTATGAATTCAGAGAGCACCAGCCTCCACCAAGTGTCCATCAACAGCCATTGACATGCACAAGGTGAGAGGAGCATCCTGGAAAACAGCTGGAATCGTGTCAGTGACCGAGGCTTGGAAATATTTTATATGAGTCTAGGCGCCAGTCAGTGAGCTGAGTAGCATAATGCTGGGATCACATTAAAAGAGGAAGCCCAGCCCTAAGGTTTGCAAAGAAGTTGTGGCCAATCTTGCCCGAGCACAAAATGTGCTCCAGGGGGAGAGAGTGAAAAATAATATATTAATCATTTGTTTTTTCTTATTTATATTAACATAACTTTTTTCAGATGGGAACAGGAGATAACAGGAGGGAGCAGATAAGGAGTCTGTGGCTCAGGCAGAAGGAACTAGAAGGCTTTAGCACTGAGTAAACCTTATGCAAGCTTTTGCTGTAGCCTGAAACAGAAGCCCTGCTAACCCCTCATGAACCCTATTCTACTAACTAGAGTCCAGTCAAAGACTGACAGCTTATTTTTATTCATTCAAGTAACTCGGGAGATCTCCTGAGCAAATTACCCCAATAGAAATTTAATAAGGTCAGTTTCAAAGAAGAGCTTAGGGGAGTTGCTGGCACAAAGCTCTTCTCTGGCTTTCCAGGACAATTCAGTGCCTCTGTGAGCATTATTTGTGCACCAGAATCTCTGATCTCTGCTGTACACAATGTCTGATTGTGGCCACTTCTGAGCAGGGAGTATTACCTGGGGAAATGCATCCGGGCCCTCTCTGATTCTTAGCCAGGTCATATTAAATCTTTTCAGAGATGTTTTGAAAGAAGAGACCATAAAGGGACAATATACAAACAACCAAAGTCTTTTTATGCTAACCTACTTCCAGGATAAACTTTAATAAATTGATTCATGTACCTTCAAGGCAAGGATCTAAGAGAATAGTAATTCACATGTGGGTCTTCCCAGATTTGCTTGCTCAGGAGAATTAAGGCAATGATGATTAGAATTAGTATAATTTCTCCCCCGAAAAAGGTGGGTTATTTCCAGATTATGTTTCCCTTTTCTCAAAAACCTAAGTCCATAAATCCTTAGATAATGAGCATGTTATGTAATAGAGAGCCCCTAATATCAGAGAGCCTACTTTACCTTCTGATCTCTCTTGAAGATATCTGTAATTAGCAGATACAAGTGTTCAAAAGTTTTTTATCCATTTACCAGTGGAAGAAACAGAATGTTATTATGGGCAGATTTGAAACTCTATAGAGGAAAAAGATTTATATATAGTTATTCCTTATATCTATACCCAAATCTCATCAAATCACAAATACATACTTACAGCTGTCCTTATAGATCAATGCCAAAGAAAAAGAAATACAGGAAAAAATATTCCAAGGAAGGAAAAGAAAGAAGTTTTTGCTCCATTCAAAGGCTATTTGCTTTTTTATTTTTACCACTGTGTTTATAATAGTGTGATTGCTATGTCCTTGGACAGAACTCCAATACATCAGACCTTTTCCACCTCGTAGAGACGGAATACGGTGATTGAGAGAAATCTAGGCAACTTCCCTCAAAGAACCACACGTTCTCCATTTTGGCCTAGATAGCATCCAAATCTCTTTCTCAAGCTGAGAATCTGTTATTTTACATGCTTTCTTCTTGCCTCAAAGTGATCGCATTCCAAATCCTCTCCAACCCGTACCTCTAGCTTGATCTTTATGTATATTCAATGTCATTTTTCTAAATCTAGGATATCATCACCGTTTTTGTCTGTCTGACTCCTCCCTTTCCCAGAGAAATGAGGACAGAAAGCTAGGCAGCCATGGTAAGAGTATTTGAGAATGGACACGTTTTATTTCTCAGAAAAAATCTACTGACAATATAAAGCAAAAACCTTATGATCAGCCCAGCAATTCCAGTTGTAGTCATTGATATTTAGGAAATAAAAAGAGATGTGCCCAAAGACAGATCAATAAATGTAGCAGCAGGAAGAAGCAAATGAGTTGGCATACATGTGACTTTAATTTTCCTATTTAAAAGAGAAAAGAATTGTCCTCTGTGTGTGGGTGTGTGGGTGTGCATGTTTGCACATGCATATGTGTCAGTGTTCGTGAACAGGTACCCCAGAGAGGGAGAAGAGAAATCAGATCAGTGGCTGAAATCACGTGATGTCTGTCCCTTACCCAGTTCCACAGATGCGCATAAGCCTCTAGAATAGTAACCTAGTTCTATATTGTTTTAGGTCACATTTCATTAAAGCAGAGCCCATTACAGAGATTCTAATTATTCTATCTGCACAGATACCACTATCTGCCAATTTATCTGATAGTGTATAAAAAATTAATCTTAAACATTCAATATTTTCTATTATATGTATCACTTGTTTTAAAAGTAGCAAGTCCTCCTCGTATTCATCCAACAAAATACATGGCATCAAAACAGCCAAGTGGAGTGATCTACAGCTTTTGATTTGTTGTCAGGGGACTACAAAAATGTTACGTAATTTCTGCCTTCAAGTGAGTAGATGTATATATCAATTAGGATTTTATATAACTGAATATGACAGAATACCACAATAATAGTGGAATAGATAAGACAGAAGCTCATATTATTGTGTATAAAAGAATTCATTAATAGGCAGCCTAGGGCTAGGAAGGCAGATTCTCAAGCCCAGCAGAGACACTGCTCTACTGTGCCTCAGTTGAACAAAATTGCTACCAGATCTCCAGCAATCACATCATGTTTCAGGTAATAGGATGAAAAAAAGAGGCAAAAAAAGGGCAGAGTCATTCTCAGAATCTTCCATGTAAAATTTCTGCTGACATAACCACAACTAATACAAAAAAGACTAGAGAATGCAGTCTTTGATTTTGGTGGTCTGTGTTCAGTAAAGAGCCATTATTCCTTTTCTCAGGAAGGAGGAAAGGAATATTATAAAAGACAACTTGTCACCACTGCCACAATGTACATCCTTAGATGCTTCTTTAAACTATATCAGACAGTAGTAATCATCGTTCAATGAAAACTCATGTAACATATTTGCAGAAATGCCACTAGCACATACTTTAATGAGACTTTCCTCAGTGGTACCCTTTTTCTCACTTACCAAGTCGTAACTTTAAACTAGGCTAAAAGTAGATTTTCATTGTCAAGTTTCAATCTATCACAGTGAATTTTATATTCAGAAGAAATGGAAAGATTTATCTATATGCTTACTGTGCTGCGTTTCAAGATGCTATTGTAACTTTGCAGGGACAACGACAATATTTTACAAAATGTCACTGTATAAAATACACTGAGAAAAAAAGTGTAATGTAGTTTTATGTTTTGGTTTCCTTTATTTTGTTTTGTTATAAAATAGGAACCTCAAGTATAATTAAATGTCTTTGTATTTTCTCGTCTCCAAGTGACGTGTGAGTCTCTGCCCGTTGCTTGCAGTCTATAGTGCAGCAACATGAGCAGGAGTGCACGCGCTGGAGAATGGCCCTGAGCTTCGTCTGACATTTTACGAAGTTCAGTTTGCATGTGCTCTACTGGGTACCTGCTAATACAAATTTAGCTCAGCAGTTACGTGGAGTCTAGACTTTACAAGACTTCTAATATAGCTATAGTCTTCATAATTCAGTGATGGCAGGCCTTTTCTTAATTCAGATCAGCCCCCAAACTAGTTAGCCTAACAGCACAAGCTAATACACTGGTGTCTTCCAAGGGATAAAAATTGGTACATAACCCAGTTCAGAAAATGTGAATTTTTATTAAAACTTTAAAATAATTTGAAAATAAATTTTTAAATAATTAAACCAGACATTTATAGATGTTCTAAAGCATCTAAGATTCTGGGTACTCAATTTAAATGAATGCTATAGTTCAAGATAATAAGAACTGCATAACCCATTAAAGTTTCCCTTTTGCTTTTTGTGATCTCATTTATCCACACGACAATCCCGTACAGCCCTATAGCCGCCATTTTAGCACTTTTTTCTTTTTTTTAATCAAATAAATAATTTGAAACTAAGAGACGTTACATAGCTTTCCCAGTGTCATTCGCAGAGCTGGTGCGTGGGCAGCAAAGCAGAACATAAACTCCTGCTCTCTGCCACCTGCTAGCATGCTACCAAAATCATCTTAGCACTTTGCAAAGATGCAGTCCTTGGTGTTTATACTGATGGACATTTATGACTGCCAACAGAAAGCTTGGCTAATGGTTTTGCACTTAAAGAAACAATCTTGAATAGTGGTCACGTTATGAAAACAGAAGCTCATTGTTAGTTGAGAGCTCTCTGCCACGTTCCACTGCAGATGAGTTGACGGGAGAAAACAACAACAGCAGCAATGGAAAACAGTGAAATTAAGACTCTAGTGTATCTGTGATGTTATTTTTAGAAGACAAGCTAAATGTGTTTTTGTCGTCATTGTATCATTGCCATTGCTGATCTCCGGAATGTTCTCTCTGGTGCTCTTGGCTGCAGGCTGCTAAGTCAGTGCGTTATTCCAGCTCTGCTAAGATGGATGTGAAGTGTTGGAGGTAACAGATGGTTGTGACAAGCATGTTCTTAGGGGACAACATGTTGAAAGATATTGTGTTTATTTCCAGTAGGCACATGGGTACCCATATTACCTGGGAGTGAAAAGGACCCTGGTTCTCTTGTTAAGGATAAATTATTTTTGGTTTTCTCTTGCTGTTTTGTCCTGTGGACATTTCAAGTTGACAAAGTTTGTCTTCAATATATCTTAATTCCTCTAAGATAAACTCATTACTTCTCTCCTTCCTTCTTTGAGAGTATTTTCCTATGCACAAATCAAATCAAAAGAAAGGTATTCATTAAATATAATAACATTAATATGTGAGTAGTTTAATACTCTAGGGCCTTCGTAATTACTTATTTTTAAAAGGAGATATATGAGAAGAAGAAAAAGAAAAAAGTAATATTTACTGAGCAGTGACTGTGTACCACACACATGATCTCATATAAACTTTACAACCTATTTAGAGGTGTCATTAGCCCCATGAGTCCCAGAAAATTGAAATTTAAAGAGTTTAAATGTTATCACATATATGGTTAGTATTAGCAGTAGGAAGCAAATAGAGGAGCCCATGCTTTTGATTCCAAACTACAGTGATACAATCCATCATTAGAATGAATTTCCTTTGAAAGAAATAGGTAGAAAAGAGAGATTTGAACTAAACCATTCTAAACTGCTATTTATCTCTAGGAAACACACACTCTATGCCAGCACTGTCCAATATGGTAGCCACCAGCCACATGGAGCTATTTAAATTAGCCACTGCATTAAATAGTACAGGTATAGACCATTTCCATCATCACAGAAAGTTCAATTGCACAGCAGTGCTCTAAGCTATTTTAACAGGATGAGAGGAAGTAAAATATATCCTTATCATCATTTTTAAAGATACGTAGCAACATCAAAATGAAAACAAGTTGTGGGGTGTGTGTGTGTGTGTGTGTGTGTGAGAGAGAGAGAGAGAGAGAGAGAGAGAGAGACTTATTTTCTCCCTTGAAAGGAGAGGAGGAAAGAAATAAAAGGGAGAAGAAAAAGAAGGTGAAGAAAAGACTTCCGAACTATAACAAGGGCAATTATCACAAGCTTTGTTTTGGATGAAGCTAGTGATACAAGATAGAATTAGTTCTTGCAAGAAAATACTTCCTTATAAAAGCAAGCTGTATTAAAAAAGAGTTCAAAAGATAAACTCCAAGTACTTCCACTTCTAGCCAACATGAAGTAACAGAGATCAACTCATCTTTTTTCCTGAAACAACCAAAAAATAAATAAAGCCAGGCAAAATATATGAAGCCATAGATTTCAAGACACTAGCCATCAGGCAGTGAAGGAGAATGGTCCCTGAAAGGTGGGGAGAGACTAAGGAGACCCTACCATTGGCCCAGGTAACAGCTTGAAAAAGTTTCCAGGTTGTGGATCAAGAAAAGGGAACCCAGGGAGAAAGATCATAAGTTGAGGAGACAGAGGTGAGAGTTCGGAGAGAACAAGGCTGTCAGAGTTTGCAAAGCAGAGTATCAGTGAGGAGAAAGCTTCCCAGAGAGAAACACCACAGACCTGCAGAGGGGCTGCCCCAAGAATTCAGCAGAGAACATTTCGGCACATGCTTGTGAGGAAACCTCCTGAAGCTGAGCGATGCCTTGCCCTGGGCAGCCTGATATGGTGACTGATATGACTGAGGCAGAAGCAACCACTCCGTCCTAATGTGACAGACCGCTGAAGAACGTTATTTACTCCAGAACTTCCTGCCGGGTTGCTTGAAGACTTGTTGCGGCTGCGTTGTGCCCTTTGACCTCCCCTGTGCCCAATCTTGCCTCCTCCCCCTTCCTTTCACAGGTACCGATCTTTAATAAGTATCTTGCACAGGGAATCCAACTCATGACCAAAGGAGACAACTCCAGAAAGATTAGTTTAAATCCAGCTTGAACTGTGTGGATGGTGATGCAATTTGTTGAGAAGGGAATTACTTTGGGAAAAATAGGTTGTGTGTATGAATGTGAGGGGCGGATATGAAGAGGCCAATTATGGAATGTTTGAGATGCTCATTAGATATCCAAATGGAGACATGAAGGCAACTACGTGAATCTGGACCTCAAGGGAGAAATTAGAGCCAGAGATAAAAATATAGACATCATCAGCAGTCCAACACAATTTAAAGCGATCGAACTGGTCCTAAACTGCTTAAGAACACACGAGAGGTCACACAGGTGTTATAAAATATTTAATTGGAAAAAAAAGGAGTTTCTGGTTGTAGGAGCTTTGAAAGACACTGAGTATTCTATCCCTTCTGGGAGATTCCCACTGCATGTTTATTATCAAGGCAATGGTTTTGAAAAACCCTAAAATAAAGAAATCTATTAGTTTGTTTTCACCTAGCATTCTCATTTTTTTCATATAAACTTTTGTAAAGACAACATCTATTAATATTTTTTCTTCCGAATCACAGTTTAAAATTTTTGATCTAAACTGAAACTCTAACCTAGAATTTTTATTCCAATTCAGATACACAGTATAAAAACATTGGAAGATTACATTTTAAAATTTCACAATGTTTGCCTATAAAGCATTGAACAATGAAGGGATTGGGGCACAGACACCCCCCCCCACAGTTGAAAACATGCATATAACTTTTGAATTACCCAAAGTTAACTAACAGCAGCCTGCTGTTGATTAAAAGACTTACTGATAACATAAATAGTCAATTAGCACATATTTTGTATGTTGTATGTGTTATATACTGTATTCTTACAATGAAGTAAGCTAGAGAAAAGAAAATGTTGTTAAGAAAATCATAAGAAAGAGAAAATATATTTACTATTCATTGAGTGGAAGTGGATCATCATAAAGATCTTCATCCTCGTCATCTTCACGTTGATGAGGAGGAGGAGGAAGAGGAAGAGGAGGGGTTGGTTTTACTGTCTCAGGGGTGGAAGAGGCAGAAGAAAATCCATATATCGTGGACCAATTCAAATCTGTGTCGTTCCAGGGTCAACTGTATCCGTAATAAGACTATGCCTTCTAGTCTGTACTTTTCAAAACTCTATAATTTCCCAACTTTGACATTTATTGATTTTGTTTTCCCTCTATTCCCTTCATCACAGGTAAGCCAGATGATATGTCTAAAAATGAAAGAGAGAGAGAATAAGCCAAAGGGAAATATTGAAATTTAGTAGACAGAGCACTGTTCTAGTAGTCATAGCACCCAAGCGTGAGCTCTGCCACGAACAGGTTTTGAGACCCTAACTCACAACTCTGGATCTCAGTGTATTCGTTACAGAAAGTGGAAGGTAAGCAGATGAACTTGAAGGTTTCTTCTAGCTCGAAAACTATATGAAAGGAAGTAAATGACAGTGAGCAATAGAGAAAAAGACATTTTATAGGCTTTGTGTTGAGTAACGTCTTAATTATGAATGCTGTTTATTGAATGTGTTGATAAATATCTAAACATTCTCTCTGCAGCACATTGTTTTTATTTTATAAATATTTATGAAATAAAAAATAGAAGAAATTCTCAATTAGTCTCTTATGCATTGTGAGTGGACAATTTTTTTAAAAAAAGTTTACTGGATGAAATAAAATTTGCCGATCGGTAGATTTTACATCCTCCTCATATTACAATGAAGCAGTGAGAGTTACCTGTAATTGGTTTCCATTTTAAGCTTGTTGCTTTTCAAAGCTCTGAAGACCCCTACGCCTCTTGCTGCTGAATTTAATGTCAAACTTGCAGTTAACAAAAAAATTTTCTTTAAGGTTCAATGGTTTTCATGGGGGCCTGGCATTTAATAGTAAATATACTATATTAGTAAATATGCTGTAATTTCAAGAAGGATTAATACTTAAGAAATGTGGAGAACAGGCGTATAGAAAATAAATCCCTTATCCTAGGATAGCCAACTTTAAATCTGGAAACCCTGAGAGCAACTGAAAGGATATATGTTGAAATGAGACCATTTCTGAATAGAATTTAATTCATCAATTCCAGGGAAAAGTAACTTTAAAGCATCCCCCAAATCCTCATATATCTTCTTTAAAATAACAAAGCAGGGTACAGCACAGGGGTTTTTCACATCACTTCATTTTTATTCTTCTTTGATTAGATGGATAGTCTCACATGATATACGAAATATGTCAAGTAAATGAACAGAGACATGAGCTGCAGCCCTTGTCTGTACAACACAGATATTAAAGTGAAACAATTGTTCTTAAGCTGCCAGGAAACAAATACAAAAGTTAAGCCGATGTTCCCTGATGCCATGACTATCAGGAGGCATAGATGTCGGTGTTTATTTTGTTTGTTTTAAATTGACACAACCATTTTCCCAAAAGACATTTCCTCTATAGAAAACCATGATATTTGGCACCATGCAGCCTCAGCCTACGAGAAACAAATGGTTCAGAGAATAAAAATTAAGAGAAAATTTCATATTTTCAGCAGAGAAAATTTACACTGGCCGGCAGAGAAAAATCCCAAGCAACCTCAATCTAAAAGATTTCCAACAGATTTCTTCCTATTGGGAGAATACTTATAAATGGAGAATGATTCTTAAATCTGAGGTCAGATTCCTTTTGTTAATAGGGAATTAAAGAATTCTGGGAGACACTCAGAGAGAAGCTAATCTGCCCTGTACTTCCTGTTAAAATGGGAGAAGCAGTCTCAGCTACTGAGTGGATATAGATGCCAGTGGTAGAACAAAATGAAAGGGTGGCCTCCATCCCAGAGTGAGGCAGGAGACATCTCTCGAGTACAAAAGGCCAGAGGCCTCAGGCAGCAACCGAGGAAAGAGGGTATAAAACTAGCAACAGCCATGGATGGGGTAGAGAAGCAGAGGCTTGTCAAAGCTGAGATGATCTTCAGAGTACACTTAGCAGGCATAAAAGGAAAATCGAATACTTTGTGTATCCATTTCATAGGCCATCTTTGTAAAATGTCTCAGAAGCCAATGAATTTAGCATTAGGATTTTAAGAGAAAGTATTTTAACTTGAAGCAATAGAATTTTTAAACATGTATACTTGCATTTTCAATGTTTTCTTTCCATAATTTATAAGCAAAGAGACCTAACATACAAAAGCTTTCTGTTAAAGTCTTACATTTTAATGGCAAAATAATTTCTCAGGAAAAAAATAAGCTCTCATGTCTGCTAGGCTTAACTGAGTAGATCTCGATCACTTTTCAAAATTCTCTGTGACATTCACAGAAGCATAAAGAGGAAATGTCTTTTGTGGTTGGGGTAGAGGGTAACACAATTTTATATACACAGTATATGTAAAACGTTCCGATACTTCTCTGCTTTTATTTGGTTAAAGCCTGAGACATGTCATGTCACTAGAGAAAATAAAAGCTGCAGATCGTTCTCCATTGAAGCACCTGGAGCCGAGGAGCAATTTAATAAGCTAGCACGTCAGAGAACTAAAGAACGTATTTTGATAAAAGGAAGTAACCTTCAAGGTTTGGGAGAAGTTTTCAGATGGAAAGTGTTTTTCACCAGAAACATGATATTAAGTTAGAAAAGATCTGCAACACCTGCCATTCATCTGTGCTTGGGGGGAAAGTAAAAAGCCAAGTAATAAAAGGGGGAGAGTCTGTGCCACGTGTAGGTGGTGATGCGGCTGCACTAAGAGTAGCCGAAGGAGGCCCCCCCAGCACCGGCAGGAGGGCAGAGGGCAGGCAAACAAGCATCCTAATGAGAAGAAGCACCCCGGGAGGCCGTGCTCAGAAAGCTTTGAAAATGCCAAACACACACACACACACACACACAAGAAAACAACACCATGAGAATTTCCTTATTTGTGTATAGTACTTTAAACACATCACTTCATTTGAGCTTTAAAAAAAAATCAGCTAAAAAGAGGCTATTATCTCCCGTATACTAATGTAGAAACATTTGTCCAAAATCACACAACTTATAAAGTTGAAGCACAGTGTATTGATGTAGTCAGTATTTAAGAATATTCAACACTTCAAAAGCACACGTCTTTATACTGAGCTACATATAAATGCTAAATATCAGCCTTCATGAGGGCCTTTCTCAATTAACAAAATTAAATTGCTGTAATTGCATCTTTAGGAGGAATGCCTTTTCTCTGGGGTCCATGAGGAGGTGTTTCCCTAAGCACCATCAAGCCTCTGTCGGCCCTTTGCTCACTCTTCAGCAGGTGACAGACTTCTGACTAGAAGGCAGGCTGGCATGTAGGAAGCTGTGGTTGTCTCCTGTTCAGCCATATGGTCAGAGGAATCTACTTCAGGAAGAGGCTGCCTTGTACAGCCTGGCCTGTTCTGGCTGGGAACATCTGTCTCATGTTGGCTTTTGGTTAACAGACAGAGCGACTCTCAAGCTAAGCTATCTCTGCAACTTGGACTCTATTATTAATAAGGGAAATATCTTACATACTGTGTTTACTCTTTACCTTCTTTTTCAAGATGCTGTTAATCCCAAACAGAGAAGAAGGATGCTATTTATTGAGGATCCACTCAGAACCCCTAATGGTATAGTAATACTTTTATTCTAAACATAAATGCTATTAAAATTTCTGATATTGATGTGAAATTCTGAGATTGAGTAATCTGGCCCAAACTTGAAGTAGAAAAGTTCATTACCATATTTTTAAAAATCTTAAAAGGCTGGCCGGGCGCGGTGGCTCATGCCTGTAATCCTAGCACTCTGGGAGGCCGAGGCGGGCGGATTGTTTGAGCTCAGGAGTTCGAGACCAGTCTGAGCAAGAGCGAGACTCCGTCTCTACTAAAAATAGGAAGAAATTAATTGGACAACTAAAAAATATATAGAAAAAAATTAATTAGTCGGGCATGGTGGCGCATGCCTATAGTCCCAGCTACGCAGGAGGCAGAGGCAGGAGGATCGCTTGAGCCCAGGAGTTTGAGGTTGCTGTGAGCTAGGCTGACACCACAGCACTCTAGCCAGGGCAACACAGTGAGACTGTCTCAAAAAAAAAAATAAATAACATGGCATAAATTGACAAAAAGACAAAAATAGGAAAATAAATAAAAACATAAATTGATAATTAACAAAAGAACATTTCTGAATGGCCAGTAATTATGAAAATACACTAAAACTCTCAATTATAAAAATATGCTCAAAGTTTCTAGTAAATGGAGAAATATAAATTAAAAATGAGATATACTCACTCATTGGATTGGTTTTCCTTTTTAAAGGCTATCATTTCTCTTATTGACATAGGAATATAGTAAAATCATTATAGTATAAGAAACTGCAGGCAAAAATGTAACTTATACAGTCTATTTTGGAAAAATAATTTTCAATATCTATTAAAACTAAAAATATGTCTATATTTGGTCCAGTAACTTATAGGCTATCCTACAAAAATAAAACTATCAGTAAGTACATAAGGACATATGTTATTAGTGTTTATTCCTGTGTTACTCTTAGTCCCAAATGTAAAAGGAAAGAAACAGAAAAAAATGTTAATTCTTTGCAGCGTATCTGAATATCCAGCAGTCATGAAAACATATTCAATAATCTCTAGTCAATGGAGAACTGTGTCAATTTACATAAGTCTAAAGTCATTTCCCAGAATTCCTTTCCCAATATGGTTGCACATTAGGGTTAGTCACAAGACAAAATTGCCCAATATTTGAAAGGCAAAAGTGAAGCAGCAGCCATTACATTCTGAAGGTCTGTCTAGGTAGCCAGGTGCCATTGCAATTCAGTGTACCATTCTAGCGTGTACACATGGTGGAGCCAATCTAGTGGCTCACCTTGTTGGCCTGGGGCAGCTGCCAGACCCACATCTACAACTCCCATGGAATCTTCTCCACAGCTTCTCTGATTCCTGGGACAGAAATTGTGCAACTCCGTGGTGAAAGTCATCAGCTTTTTCTTCTAGGTCAAACACATAGCCAAAGTTAGAGGCAGCGAAAAGCAGATACGGGTTCCAGTTCCACCCCATAGGTTCTATTTGGTCTTCACAGTTTACAATTTTTCTTACTCTTCCCTGCTTTTCTATTCCAGCTTTTCTTCCTAACTATTGGCCCCCTCTGTCCCCACGTGAACTTTAGACCCATGCCATATGCAGAGGTAACAGCCCTCCATTGACTTCTTCACCAGCTCCCACAAATACATGGGGTCTAATCACTATAGTAAATCCCTTTTCTATACCACTTACGATTGTTCTGCTTCCCTTATCATACTCTAACCGATACCTAACTGACACACTCCCAGTAATAGAAAACTGGTTAAAGAACTTAGAAACAGGTAAAAACAGTGACTACAAAAAAACTATAACATTAAATCTGTGCAAAATTATATGTATAGAAATATATAAAGAAATTAAAATTTCTTAAGAAAAAATATATACAGAAGTTGAAGTATTTTTCCTATATTTCAATGGCTAATCTTGTACACATTTATCCATGTATGCCATCATCTGAGAACACTCCTCAAAGGGATGAAATGGTGAAATATCCAATATCTCTTGTCTCCTTTTTTTTTTAAATTTTCTTTATCTGAATCCCTAACAAATCATCTAATAGGGAAAAATTCCGATTTTGTGTGACTCAATCATGTATGATTTGAGGATGCTTTTTTGAAGGAAAAAATACAAAATCGGGTCTGAGAATGAATATATATGTATTGGGAAAAATAAATCATAAAAAAAATTATAAATTTTGAAAAGCTGATAATCATCACAAAATCCAGAAAAAAATATATAGTATTTTTATTAATTAACTCCCTTACATACTTTTAGGTTACGTTTTTGAATACATGCTCTGATTACCTCTTCATATAAATCAATCTAAAAGTTTCTATAGAGAGAACAGGGAGATAATTCAAGTTTTTCTCTAGCATAGTTGATGAAAATTTGTTATTGATTATTGACAATTTAGCTTCACAATTTGTTACATCATGTAAATTCTTTAAATTGTCTATTTGGGGAATTATCTATCAAGTTTTCTTTGTAGATGAACAATAAGATTTAAAAATACATATAAGCTGTAATATTTTAGGGCATATCAAGTTTTGTTGTACTGTAACTACTCAAATGGTCTTTGAATTGAAGTGCTCATAACCAGTTTGTTGTCGATGTCATTGAGTTTGTTGGCTCAGTGTGGTGTAGAAGAATTCTTGGAAGCCATTCCTTCGCTTGGACAGCTAAAAATCACCTACACCCAATGTGACTACAAACGAAATAAATATAATTCTATTAAACTCAAACATAAATCTATCATCAATTTTCCCTTAGGGTGATATCAAAAATGTCCATGGTGACTCTAATGCCACCTGAGTAAGAGCAATTGTGACTAAGTGGAGCTCAGAAAATAGAGACTGTGGTATTAATTGACTGTGTTCAAATATTTTACTCTTATAAGTTTTACCAAATATGCTAAGGTTCACCTTGAAATTGCCTGTGGACATAAAGTTCCTGAAGTTTAAGTTTTGTTAACTTCATGGTAAATCATGGTGGAACTTCTGTCAAATATCATCAAGTTTTTAGTAAAAATGGTGACTCATCCCAAGTGGCCTAATTTCTAGTCCATGATTTCCTTCTTATTCCATTTTTTTTTTTAATCTGGGAGAAAACAAGCAATTTCTTCAATGTAGGAGTCTTTTTCTCTACCAGTCTCAAGTCAGGAAAATATTAGAGTTTTAGGATTTCAGAAATAAATCTTAAAAGCAGCACATTATAATATAAATACATGCTGAACAAAAGTGATGTTAGAAATTTTGGATTGATAAATCATGCTGCCACTGATTAACTTAGGTCAAGTCAGCTTCTCTGGGCCTTACTTCTCATCTATAAATGAGGGCCCCCTTAGATTATTACTAAAGTCCTTTTCTCAGCTTAAAACATTAAACCATATGCATCACATCACTCCATAGTGAAAATTCTTAGTTTTCTATTTATCTCTCTGACTCCAATCTGTCCATTCTCCAATTTGTCTTATACAGTAATATCCCTGAAATTTTCTTTAATCATCTTGTCCTATAATATAACAGTATTACTTTAATTCTTTCATGCTACAATATTAAGGAATTCTACAATTCAGGAATTTTCTAGTGAGCTTTCATTATTTTGTGTTTACAACATATATTACATATGATTTATTCAGTATATGATTTCCTAGAATATGAACACAAGGAAAGTATCTCAAGGTCGTATCTAGTATGAGAACAAAGCCTGTTCTGTCTTAGCAAAGGCAAAACTGTCTCTGTTTTATTCCATTAATTTGTTGCAGTTGAAACAAATAATAAAAATTCTGTTTTTCTTTTATTTACATTGCAGCCATTGCACAAGACAACTCACAGGAACACAATTTGCTTTTCTCAAATGCCCGGAGTGATGGCATCTTAATTAGAAGAAGCAAGCAGATTGCTGTTTAAAATAAAATGAAAACAGGAACATCTAGGAAGCAACAGCTTCTACTCTTTTGCCACTGACAGCTACAGGGATATCACTCCTCACACTTAGAAGCATCACAAAGAAAGCTACAACCAATACCCATTCTCAGAATTGCATTCTATGGCCAAATAGTGTTATGACATTCCTATGTGGAATAGGATATGAAAATTGGAGGATTTCTGTTCAGAGCTTTATGACAACCTGGTAACCAATTCACATAATGGAAAAGTGGTTCGCTTGATTAATTAGCACTGAAATTCATTATCAGTTTGTCTAGATTTTGATTTTCCATTGAAGAAGCATTTATATGACAAGATTTGAAAAAAAAGATCAACTATGACATTTGCTAGATACTGTTTAAATAATAGTCTAATTCAACAAGCTAGTTATGTACTTTAAACATTGCAACAAAAAAATAGTTACTTTGTCAAATGTAAATAAACTCTATGTTTTGTTTAATTCACATCTCATATTTGGAGATATCGGATTATAAATTAACATAAATGACCCAGTGATTTCTATTATTCTCAACTTATGTTTTATATAAACACATTGAAAATATTAATGTGACAAGGAACAACTTACGTCAAAGGGGAAAAGACAAATGATTCATGTAGCCACGTGTGGTTAAATAATTAATTGATTCATATAGTCTCTGTGTGGCAGTTACAGGTACAAAATTCTGGGAACTAGATACTCAACTTTCAACTCTGAATTATATTTTATTCTAAATGTGAAAGAAAGAAGAAAGCTTGTCAATCTAAATTAAGTTTTTTCAAAGTAGACTATCATGCCACAGAATGTATTCGATAGCTTCCAGTTAATAATATTTAAAGAAAAAACTTAGAGTCTAATAGTTTCAACATAATAGTCTAATTAGCAAATTAAGGTTCAAAATAATAATCTAAGAATCAAATTATTAATCTAACATTTAATTACGAAAGCCAATTTGGCAACTAAATTTTGGTTCAGGCAAGTAAGAGTTAGGTTAATAATTTAGTATTTAAAAGAGAATTTTAAGAGCGATGATTATAAGGCATGTGAAAACAAAAAATGTCATGGGCCTAAAAATTTAATTTTGCAAAATTAGGCTACTGTGTAAAATTCAATGATAATAATCCACAATTCTGTTAAGTTTGTTTTCAGGATTTTGAAATTACCTTCCTTTGTGTAGGATGACAAAAAAGATAAGAGTTGTGAGTAGAGGTAAACCACTATGTCTCTAGAGAGATTTTTTTCTCATTAAGTTTCCAATCAAATAAAGGTAAATAGGGAAATATTTCCTGGTCCCTACTCTCTATGCTTTAAAATATGCAATGCTCAACTCCACTTTTTAATGCAATGCTCAACTCCACTATTTAATAACTCCCTTATGTGAAATAAGCTAGACTCTTATTTATACAAATATGTGAGATAGAATATCCCTGCTGTGAAGACTGTGCCCCTCCTTTCATCTGTTGCCCTCCCATGTAACCCCACATCACGGTGGAAACATCTCTCCTGCATTTTTTCAGTAAGAATTACCTTTAATAGTCCTTGTACTTTTAGGTCCAATCAGAGACACATTCTTCCTCTTTTTGTACCCATCCCATCTCTCTTCTTCATCTAGCTTTTGTCTGTTTCCTATCACTTTCTCTTCTTGCATCTTGCCTTCCCTTTTTAAATTCTGAGGCTTGACACTCCTGGAAATCATATGTTTAGATGACCCTCTCATTAAACTGACAAATAAGTCAATCTCAAAAAAGAAAAGGGCAAAACAGTTTTCATGACTCTTTCCATTTATTCCAGCTGCTATAGATCTGAATGACTCAATTATAAGCACTTTCTGTTTCACTCTTCTTGATATCTTAACTACACAACAATTTTTCAAAGTCTACTAAAGTGGAATAAGTTCCTTTTATGAAATGCCAACCAAATATTTTTCTAGGTGTGTTTTCCCACAATCTTTTTCTTTCAAGAAATAAGATATGAGCTGATGAGAGGTATAGTGTATGCCTTTGACAGAGTCTTTAATATAGATTTGATAAAGTTTAAATGATTCTGCCGAAAATATTAAATATTTTAGAATGCCTAGTTAAAGAGAATTTTCTTTGTGTTTCTGTTGTGGTGACACCATCTAATCACTATTTTTCAGCTGACATAATTTATAAAATTTATGATTTATAAATTTTGGGGAGTAAGACCTTATAGTTTAATTACTTTAAATTTCTTAATGTATCAACTAAGGAAATACAGACCCTAGAAAAGGTAAGTGATTTCTTTTCATCTTCCATGCTGTCAAAACAAATATTTATTGAGCGCTAAGTACATGCCAAGTACAGTGTTTGTTGCTGGGAATATAAATATGAATAAGACTACCTACTTGTCCTGAAGAAGTTCACAGTCGCCAGAGGAAGATTGACACCTGGCACCATTATAACACCTGTGTATGAGATGATAGAGGGCACAGCAGACACATGAGCCATCTCTGCCTGAAGTGAGATGGAGGATGTCAGGCTGGTCTGATATTCTGCCTGCAGCATCATGGAGTCACACCATTTGTGGCCGGCATTGCTTCTAACTGATTAAAGCCTTCCTTCTGATTGGGTGGTGCTTCACCCTACCTGTCATTAAATATTTTGGTCCTCACTCATGGCACCAGAGAAGGTTTCGGGGAAGGTAATTTCTGAGCTGAATCTTGAAAGGTGTTCATAAACAAACCAAATAAAAAGGATATTTCAGTGTAAGAAAATGGCATCAGTAAAGACACTAAGGCCTGAAATTTCAGAGTTGTAAGTTGAATAGTTTTTGGTGGCTAAGTTACAGTGTCTGTTGGAAATTAATGAGAAATACTGTGAGAGAATATGGAAGGGTTCGAAAAATAAAATTTTAGAAGAAGTCAAAGTGTTCATTAAGATAGGAGGTATAACGTTGTGGGTAAAAGCATAACCTCTAGAGCCATGTGCTCCCTGGGTTCAAATCACAGCTCTGTTACTCAATGGTTGTGTAAACTTGGATAAATTACACCTCAAGGCCTCATTTTATCATCTTCAGAATGGGATTAAAATACTTCCCACCTCATAATGTTGTGTGAAAGTTAAATAAGTTATATATACATATAACATAGTCAGAGATTTCCTGAAATATAGCTAATGCTGTGTAAATTTAATTGCCATTATGATTTATTGTGTAAGAAAATTAAAACCTTGAAGAAGATAACTGATGCAGTCAGATTTGCATCCCAGAAAAATAAGCCTAGGTTTTAGAACATACTGTCTCATAATTTACAAACTTCAAAAATATTTAATCAGGAGCAAAATGTTCCTACATAATCTAAATAGTAAAATATTTTCCTTGAGAATTTCTGTCTGTATATATTTTTAAGATAAAAAAATTCTACAGTATATCACTGACATATGATTTTTTTACTTTTTAGTAACAGACAGCAACAGATAATAAAAGTAATGATAAATTGAAGATTATTACTAAGCACTCATGTTCTTTGGTGAAGGTGGATATATGGATATTTGTATGAGTCTGTTGTAAAATAAAGAATTAGACTGAACTTGAAAATTTAAATCTTGAAAATTTCTGGAGTTATAATTAGTATCTTTATTACCAATGAATGAAGCATCTCATGATTGGCCTCTAGATAGCTTCATAAAAGGGGCTGATCATGTTGGAGAAAACCATCAGGTGATTAAAGGATTAGAACTATGAGCCATGTGATATCAGTCCAAATTTCTAGCCTCTGGAGAAGGTAGGGAAACTAGATATTGAGTTCAAATATGTGCCAAATAATTCAATGAAACATACCTGTGTAGTGAAACCCTAGTAAAACCTCTGGACACTGAACCTCAGTGGAACATTTTGGTTGGTGAAAACAATGCGCTGATATGCCAAGATGGTAAGGTACCCTAACTCGATAAGGAGAGAACACAGAAGATCTGCATTTTCTCCCAGATTTCATTTTATATATCTCTTCGTTTGGCTGGCTTTCCTGACTTGTATCCTTTGTAATAAAGCTATAGTTTTAATATAGTATTTTCCTGAGTTTTATGAGTCATTCTAGTGAATGATCGTGGGAGCCCCCAACTTTACACCCAGTCAGAAGTGTAGGTGGCCTGTGGACTCCCCTGAACTTGTGGCTGTCATCTAACGTGAAGGTGGTCTTGTTGAGAACGCTGCCTTAAACTTGTGGAATCTGATGCTATCTTTGGGTTGTTAGTGTCAGAATTGATTTTCAGTACACCCATTGGCCTTGGAATAGTTAGAATTGAAGCAGAATAGATTCTTATCACATTATCACATTTAATCAAGCATTATCACTATATTATGAAGCATGTTATGAAACCCAATTTTGTAAAACCTGATTTGGAAACTTTAAGAGAAATACAAAAGACAAGAACGAAGCATGTTTCCAAATTTTAGTAGTTGGCTGCCCCCTGCTGACATTGTTTTAGTCACTACTAGTATGAGAGATTGAAAGCTGATGAATTCTCTTAGTTTTTGAATCAACTAATTCTATAAAATCGAAACTCTCTCTGAAGCTTGTTTGCAGCATTGATTTAATTCAGCAGACCATTCCTTGACATTTAAAGGCTAGTGGAATCTTTCAGATATTAAGAGATTAATAGCAATAAAGAGGCTACTACTCATTGGAAAATATAATCTAAAGTCTAAAATTAAATCAATATCTCTAACCTTCTTTCTGGTAAGACATAGCAGGCCTGGGTTTCTCTGTGTGTGATCTTGGGCAGACCATGTTAACACAACAAGCTCACCTTTCCTCATCTGTAATGGAAATTATTGTGCAAAATGACCTCTGAGTCCTCCTCCATTTAATAGTTTATGAATTTTTCAAGAAGGAAGGAATCAGGGGACTTAATATATCAGGTAATATACAGGTAATGTAATATTACACTAAGCAGGTAAAAATCCCTAATTTTCCAGTTCTGAGATTTTAGAACTTCTTATGTTTTCTGAATTTTGAGACAATGTTTTCTCCAGTGAGGTCCAGAGATAAGTCATATGTAACATTCCTCAAAGATGCAGAGCCATAAGTTAAAATGGTTAGGGAGAAGGACTGACCTGGTACTTGATCCACCCACTAATATGATAAAGACCTAATGCTGGAAAGGTTCAGCAACTGCAGCCTCAAGTACTGTAAAGGGTTGACATAATGGATCCAAGATAAATATTAGAGGTTTGAGCCAGGCGCGGTGGCTCACACCTGTAATCCTTAGCACTCTGGGAGGCTGAGGTGGGAGGATCACTTGAGGTCAGGAGTTTGAGACCAGCCTGAGCAAGAATGAGACCCCCATCTTTACTAAAAATAGAAAAAATTAGCCAGACATGGTGGTACACACCTCTAGTCCCAGCTACTCAGGAGGCTGAGGCCAGAGGATCACTTGAGTCCAAGAGTTGGAGGTTGTTGTGAGCAAGGCTGACGCCACAGCACTCTAGCCCAGGCGACAGGTGAAACTCTGTCTCAAAATCATAAGAATAATAAGAAGAATAAGAAGAAGAAGAATAAAAGGTTTACACGTGATAGGAGCTTGGCAATAGGAATAATGCTGGCAATGTTCAGAAATCCAGGCAGTACCGGCATTAGAGAAATCTGTCCCCAAGGAGCATGGAGCAGTCCTTGGAGGGGTTCTGGGAAACTTCTCATATTAGTGAAACATGATTTAGAAACTATAAGACAAATACATTAATCTAAGAGTAACATATGTTTTTCAATTTCTTGGGTGGTGAAACTAAAGGCTTTGCCAAGTAAAGAGACTCATAGTGTTTAATAGCAACCCTGCAGGGTCCAAGAAGAGAGAAGCCCCAGCTGTCACTGGAGAAAAGGATAAGCTCTGAGTTTTGAACACGGAGACTCAAGGCATCATTCTGGAGTGCAGGAGTCAGTGTTGAGAAATTGTGTCCTAAAACGCCTGAAGAGGAAGGGACACCCGATGTTAATGCCTCAAGTTAGAACTGGACTAGAAGCTAGAGGTGAGTTGAATCTGTGAGCAGAGAAGTCAGTGGACTAAGCAAGGGAAATGAGGAAGGAAGAGAGTGAGAAAATGATGGGCAGAAACCAAGAACACCTGGCAGTCTGTACCTAGTAACAGCACGGTGTACATCTGTCCAGCAAACTCCAATGGAGTTGACATGTTGGATTTTAAGTAGTTTTTTAAAAATATTCCTAAAATAATAAAACATCCTCCCTCAAGTATTATGCTGACATAAAATGGGAGAATGCCACCCAGCAATCTTAATGGTGCCCAAAATAGTGCTTTAGGCATTCCTATTTAGGCACCAAAATGAACTCCAAAAATAGCCTTATATAGTACCACAAATCTGATATCATGTGTGTCAAAGCTCAGTTTTGACATTTATTAGGTTTTAGAAATGTCTCAATTTGTCAGATGTAAATCAGATATCATCAATATTTCTTGGAATTCTGGAACATTTTTAGGATTTAAAAACACATACACATAGTATACATGGCACATCTTTATGTGGTTTAGAAAAGAGTGTCCCTGACAGCAACCACATGGCTCATTAAAAATATTCTAGTCAGTTTAGATTTCAAATCTCATTACTGCTCTGACAGTCACCTAGGAGTGTGTTACAAATGGATGTACATGCACAACACAAGCTGTTGGTTGGAAAGCACAAAATATATGCACAGCCACTCTCCAAAATCCATGTGTCATATAGGTGGAAGTATAAAATATTAGTGAACTATAGAGACAGAGGAGGAGGATGGAGAGCCGGATGATTAGAAGCATAAGTTTACATCTGCATGTAATCCAGGTTCATCAAAGATATAGGATCATTTTAAAAAAAAAATCATAAAATGATTAGAAGTACTTTAAACAGTACAGGAAAACAGATGTTTCTTTGAAATCTCTTACTATAAAAGAGCTGGATCTAGGATAAAACAAAAGTTTTATTCCTCACAAGAAGTAAGAGAAATCACCTAAGTGCCAAGGAAGCAAACACAACTTATGAACTGAAACCAAAGAGGTAAGCTTTGACAACATGCAAAGAGTGGAGTTACTATAAAACAAATGCCGAACTTTTTATTCTTTTAATTTAATTTTTTAAAAAAAAATTTTTTTTTTTGAGACAGAGTCTCACTGTGTTGCCTGAGCTAGAGTGCCGTGGCGTCAGCCTAGCTCACAGCAACCTCAAACTCCTGGGCTCAAGCGATCCTCCTGTCTCAGCCTCCCGAGTAGCTGGGACTACAGGCATGCACCACCGTGCCCGGCTATATAATTTTAGTTGTCCAATTAATTTCTTTCTAATTTTAGTAGAGACGGGGTCTCGCTCTTGCTCAGGCTGGTTCGAACTACTGAGCTCAAACAATCCGCCAGCCTCAGCCTCCCAGAGAGCTAGGATTACAGGTGTGAGCCACCGCGCCCGGTCTAACTTTTTAAAAATTTTTTAGAGATAGGGTCTCAGTTTCTTCCTGGCTAGAGTGCAGTGGCGAGATCATAGCTCATTGTAATCTCAAATTCCTGGGCCCAAGCAAGTGTCCCACCTCAGTCTCCCAAAGTCCTGGGATTACAGGTATGAGGCACTATACACAGCCTACATTTTATCTTTAAAAAGAATTAAAACTAATGAAAAAAAGATATTATGGGTCCCATTTTTTTATTTCAGCATATCATGGGGTACAAATGTTTAGGCTACGTATACTGTCCTTGCTCTGGCCCCACCTCCCAGCCAGAGCTTCAAGCATGTCCATCCCCCAGACGGTGCGCACCACACTCATTATGTATGTATATACCCGTCCCCTCCTCCCCCCTCCCATCTGCCGGATGCCCGATGAATGTTATTCCTGTATGTGCACTTAGGAGTTGATCAATAAAACCAATTTGATGGTGAGTGGATGTGGTGCTTATTTTTCCATTCTTGGGATACTTCACTTCACAGAATGGGTTCCAGCTCTATCCAGGATAATATACGAGGTGCTATATCATCACTGTTTCTTGTAGCTGAATAGTACTCCATGGTATACATATACCACATTTTATTAATCCACTCATATGTTGATGGGCACTTGGGTTGTTTCCACATCTTTGCAATTGTGAATTATGCTGCTCTAAACATACGAGTGCAGATGTCTTTTTTGCAGAATGTCTTTTGTTCTTTTGGGCAGATGCCCAGTAATGGGATTGCTGGATCAAATAGAAGATCTTTTTAAATAACAAAAGAAAGATTAATAAGGCTGTTATAGTAAATGGTTGCATCAGGATTTACACTCAGGTCCTCATGTTACCAAAGTCCATTG
>CAUYSK010011645.1:0-55375 GCA_963575035.1 Avahi laniger | reverse complement strand
TCAGCCTAGCTCACAGCAACCTCAAACTCCTGGGCTCAAGCAATCCTCCTTCCTCAGCCTCCCGAGTAGCTGGGACTACAGGCATGTGCCACCATGCCCGGCTAATTTTTTTTTCTATATATTTTTAGTTGTCCAGTTAATTTCTTTCTATTTTTGGTAGAAACAGGATCTCGCTCTTGGTCAGGCTGGTCTCGAACTCCTGAGCTCAAACAATCCGCCTGCCTCGGCCTCCCAGAGTGCTAGGATTACAGGCGTGAGCCACCTCACCCAGCCTGCATTTTCTTAATGTCAAAATTCAAGTGTCTGGGTTTAGTTTGTGCAGCAACTGTAAATATATTAAGCTTCTGGTACTATTGGTAGTTAATTTGTTGTATAAACTAAACAGATTATTTAATCTCTCAGTGTTTGTCCTTCATCATATGTAATCATAAATAAAAACTTATAGGTTTTATTAAAAATATCAAAAATGATTTTTCTTCAAGGAGGTAGGGAGAGATGGATAGAGAAGAATCATACATCTTAAATTAGGTATGAAAGAAAATGTGTAAGTAAATAGACTTATAAAATTGCTCTAAAGAAAAGTAGCTTCCATGGTCTGTTGTGTGTTAGTTTTTCTGTATGTTCTATTGTTTTTTCTATAAATAAAACTCAGGCAATGTTAAAATAGTTTGTACTAATAACCTCAAAATGCATTATACATTCCTCAATTACTGAAATACCAGCTAGATTTAGTAGACTCTGCAAAAGCAGAGTATAGACAAATCTGTTTTGAATCATTTTCAAGAAAAAGGTCTAAAGTAAAATGGTCCTTTCTATAGAACCTTCTGCCCCAAATTAAAGAGAATGTCCTGCCACTAGGATAACTGGTCAACTGAGTGATTGCTTCTTATTTGTGCTTAATGATTTAGAAGTTACACTCAAACTTTAGAAAATTTTAATGTAACAAAACAATATATGGAAAACATCAATGTGGTTGAGGTTTTCACCAGATGGTTCTTTTTTAGTATTTTTGCATTCTCCTTTCTGTAGGTCCTTGTAATAGGAAATTTTATCATGTCTGTTCTGCAAAAAATTTGTTTTATCTTTGTCAGCAAATCTCTTATAAACATAAGATAAAATGTTAACTCTTTATATCAGGTTTGATAAAGTTTTGTATCCAAAGACTTTTTTGTAGTTCAAAAGATGAGTTTCTCTTTATGAATATTCATATTTGCTAGTTTTAAACCATCTGCTTTGAGGATTTATTGAAATTATATATAAATATAATGTGTATAGAAATATACAAAGATTTGCAGTTTTCTCATGCCTGATACTATATCAGTTAGGGTAAAAGCCTAAACTGCTCTAACAAAAAGATTCTAAAATGCAATGGCTCAAACAAGATGGACGTTTATTTCTCTTTGGGTAACAGTCCAGGCAGACTGTCCAGGTCTGCTATCAGCTCTTCTTTACACAGACAGTGGCTTTGCCACTTTTAGATACATGGCTTCCAAAGCTGTTGGCTGTAACCACTCTAAAGAGTAGTAAAAGGGAAAGAACAGAAGCCCTGGGCCAAAGATTTCCTCTTCAGCAAGTCAAATGGGAGTTGCTCACATAATTCTTGCTTGTACTCTGTTAGCAATAAGGAATTAATCACATGGTCATCTTTGTGCCAAAGGGGACTGGGAAATGCAATCCCCAGCCAGCAGCCATGTTTCAGCAACACTTTAAGGGAGGAGGAAGCAAGAAAGTCTTTAGTGGATAGCTAACAACATCCTGCACAGATATCATTGAATGAATAAGGAAAAATATACTGTTTTAAAAACATCTCTTCACCCATTAAGAGATTTTTGAAAAATAAATTTTGGATTGTCACATTAATATTATACCAGATTGTGCTATTGTAGATTTACTCACAATACATGAAATTCATGTAACGTGATATAGATATAAAAAAAAACACTCTTAAAGGAGAGAATACTAGTATAAAATAAAAAGCCATGGTGGTAGAAAATTTTTACCTTTACCTGTTCAATTTTTAATATCTTGAGTTATTTTTCTAAAGTAACTTTATTTCATTTAGAAATTTCATTAGAAATTTATTCTTAAATATTTACTGCCCCACATCTTGTCTGGTATTGGGATTCCTACTGCTTAGGAATTTAGAATTCAGAAAGGAAAATGTATGTGATGATAATAATGTGTAATATGTGAAATAAAGGATAGCACAAAGGAAAAAAAATTTTAGAGAAAGCCTCGGAAAAATAGGTGTTTCTCACTCTTGGGTATAAAGAATGAGTAGAAATGTCTACATTTACAAAAAGGAAAATCCACAGGAAGTAAGAATGGCATTTTCAAAGGGTATGGGGTCTGGGGAACTGCAAATTCATGTAAGTAGAGTAAAGGGCTCAGAGATGGAGCAGTGTTGAGGTGGACCTTAGTGCTGTGCTGGTAACTTAGCGTGACCCATTTGGTGGTTTAAAACCCCTAGAGTTACATGAAGGTATTCCTAGGATTTATTTCACTGTGGAGTTCTTGCAAATGGCATTCTAGGTTTCAAGCTTGCTGTCAGCTTAGATGGTGGTGATATCAAATAGAATGGGGACTGGGAGAGTAGGAACAGCTAGAAGAGGGAGCCGAAACATGTGTTTTGATTTAGAAATCTCATATTATTTCATTAATATAATTATAATAATGTTCAGGATGACTTATTTTTATCCTAATAAATATAGACATGTTGCAGAATCATATTGTTTCCATATGAGAACCTTCTCCCAACTCTTAGATGTCCTTCCAGGGACTTTCTTCAACTCTAATTGCTTATCTTTTGTCTCTCCAAATCAGAAAAACAAGAACAAGCTTATGAATTCCATTTCTTGGCTCTTTAGGGGGGAAAGAAAAGGGGCAGCATTAGTGCTCTGAAAGATTTCCCAGTGCCTCAAAAGCACTAGAAGGGTTTCTTTTCCTTCTGAGAGGCTTCTTGCAACTTACTTTGAAATCTTTGGAATTAATTTAAGAAATTAATTTAAGAGTCTATTAAGGCCATTAAATTGGGAGTGAAAAAAAGTGTGTCTTTGCTGCTAACATGCTGTGTTGTGTTAGGCAAAAGATGTCACCTCTTTTGGAGCTTTATTTTTGCTATTTGTATTAATATAGTATGTAACAGTTTCTTAAATTGGAGTTGTTGACTTGATTTCAGGCAATTTATGGGCTTCCTAAAATTACATGAAAAATTCTATGTCTATCAATGCAAACACATTTGTATAACAACATCACAGCCTATGTGTCAATATGCAATATATCCTACATCTTTTTTTCTTAAATGATAAGCACAAAGCATAGAAATACCATATATCTTTTTTCAATGAAAAGGAAAAAAACTTTTAATGAGTTTAAAGACTCATTTTATTCACAGCTTTCATTAGATTCTTAGGGTTCTGGGAGCCCAAAAGAAGTTGTAAAAAACCAGTGTTATGATCATTTGACATGAGGACTGGATTTCTTGCCGTAAAACCTCTGTATATTGATGGAGGTCAAAATATTCAGCATGACAACAATGGGATTTTCTTAGCTGTGGGCTTATTATTTTATAAATTCATTCATAGATCATACCCTGTCTCTTAGAGCTTCTATGATCTTCTGAGACGCTGTCAATAAAATCCCAGCATCTGTCCCCGAGGGAGTGGGGAGAAGCAAGTAAAGTTACAGAGAGGTCACCAGAGCGAGGATTCTCTGTGTGGTCAAAATGTCTGTCATGTGACTCTCAAGATGAGGAGCATATTTAAATTTTCTTCCCCTCACTCATGCAAACCACTAGAAAAGAATGTTAACCCCTTGGCGCAGCCCTTTGAAAAAATTGCCAATGTCTGTCCCAGACATAAAATTTGGCTGCAAAGTACAAGTATGGACAAAACTCATCAAAATCTTGTCTGAGAGAGGAGTAACAGTTACTTAATAAACCAAGTGAAGTAAAATGAGGATGACTATTGATCCTAGAGCTGTTTTTAAGTCTGAACCTTGGCCATGGCTTTAATATATTAACCCAAACACACTTCTTATATAGTGCAGTTATATAGTAATTTTTTAATTTTTCAATAACTCAGTAGGTATATATAGGGTTTAGCTTCATTTGTATTTTCTCAATTTAAAAAAAAATGGTATAGTCTTTATGAAATTTATAGAATAACTGTATTGGCCTTAGGCATGTTTATTTATGCTGTTCCCATCCCTTTTACTTCCCGGACAGCAGTGTTCCTTTAACTAGCTGAAGTTAAAGAACCCTTTTTGGTTTTACTTTTTAATTTTCCTCTGTTGTACGTGCCTAGTAAGCAGCTTATACATTTGACTGTTGAACAACACAGGGTTAGAGGCACCAGTCTCTGCACAATCAAATCCACATACAAACTTAACTAGTAACAGCCTACTGTTAAACCAAAGCCTCACGGGTGACATACAGTCCATTAACACATATTTTGTGTGTTATATGCTGTATTCTTACTATAAGCTAGAGAAAAGAAATTTTTTTTTTAAGAAAATGAACAGAAAGGAACATATATTTATCATTCACTAGGTGGAAGTGGATCATCATAAATGTCTTTATCCTCTTTTTCACACTGAGTAGGCTGAGGAGGAAGAGGAGGGGTGGTTCTTGCTGACTCAGGGCTGGCATAGATGGAGGAAGTGAATGGGAGGCAGAAACACCTGGTGTAACTTCTATTGAAAAATATGTGTGTGTAAGTGGACCCAGTGCAGTTTAAACCTGTTGTTCAAGTGTCAACTGTATACGTGACTCACCAGTGGCTCAACTGGTCTTATAACCTGTCCAGTGATGTGAGCCCACTGATCACTTGCTTGAATATAGCAGGAATATGATTTGCAGGAATTTTTGCACCACTAAAGTACGACAATTGCTGTATGTAGGATATTTACGTTGGTGACAGCTGGCCCATAGCTTTGGAAAAAGAAATAAACAGAACAGTGCACACAAAGCAGCAGCATTGCTTTGTGTTTAAGTGTAATAAAGACTCATTTTGAATATTGACATTATTTGTCAAACTTTCCAAATAAAATCACTAGTACAATATAAATTAATAATATTTAAAGGTATTAATCAAGGAAACTTATATTAAAAAGACTTTCATGTTTTGTTATAAAATGAAGAACAAAATCTCGAATGTAATTTCTAGTTCTGATCTGGATAATCAGTCTAAGAAGACATTAATTTATTAGTGATTATATATTTAATACTCAGGCATGCATTTTTACTCTGATACTTGTATGACAAAAGTTTAATTTCGTTACTGCGAGTCTTTGGATGTGATATACTCTTTATAAATATTCCCTCACATTCAACATATAATTCATTTGGGAAATCAAGCCCATAAAATTTACCCAGTGCTCAATAAATGTGTTTATATTTAAATTTCTTGAAATAAAAACCTTGAGTTTTGTTTTCATTTGGTTTTGGCTCACTCCATTACAAGGGGTGGGAAGCAGGCCACTAGCGCTGCTAACATCCAGTTACTTACCACTGCCTATTATTAGAATATATGAACATTAGAAATGACCTGAGAGCCACAAGCCATTAAATTTCAAATAATTTATTCAAAGAAAGGCTTTCCTGATACAGTTGTTTCACATGAAAGTCTATAATTGTAATTTTGGGTTAAGTAGTTAAACGTCTATGCTCTGCTACATAAAACACAAATCAAATTGCCATTATTTTAATTAAAAAGTTAAAATAGAATACTTTAAGAAATCATAGTTTTGCTTGATATTTAATTTCAGCAGTTGGTAGTCACTTCTGCCTTACCTAAAGTTTATGTCAGTGGGGGAAAATGGAAAGATGATGCTACTTATAATAAAAATATTAATTAGTACACAGTGAATACAGTGAATACAATTTATTTTTCTAAAGAAAAATTACTTAATCTCACAGAGGTTCAGGTTCTTCCTCTGTAAAATGGGCATCAGAATGTCAGTGACTGGAGACTATTTGAGATTTAAGTTAGTGAGAACCATCTTGTATAATACCTGCCTGCTGCCTGTGATGTATTGAACAAATTAGGTCACTTTGTAGAGAACAGTATAGGAAGTAGGTCTTGGTAAACATTTATGTCTGCGTGTTTTGTTTACCTGCAGTTTCCTTTGCTTTATACTGTAAATACATTTCGAATGGAAAAATGAAGATCAAGACCTTTATGATGACTCATTTCCACTTAATGAATAGTAAATATATTTTCTCTTCCTTATGATTTCCCTGACATTTTTGGTAGCCTACTTTATTGTAAGAATATAGTATATAGTATATTTAACATACAAAATATGTATTAACGGACTGTTATCGGTAAGGCTTCCATTCAATGGTAGTCTATTAGTAGTTATGTTTTCAGGGAGTCAAAAGGTCTACGCAGGTTTTTGATTGTTCAGGGGATCGGCACCTCTAATCCCTACATCATTCAAGGGTCAACTGTGTGTGTGTGTGTCTGTGCGTGTGTGTTTGTGTATGTGTATGTATGTGTAAAATCTGGACTTTGTTTCCTCCTTTGCTTTCATACTCTACACATATTTCATGGAGATGGTGAAACAACATGTAGAAAGTCATATTTTAAATTGTAAACCACTTAAAAGCTTTGGAAACTATCTTAAAATTACATCCATAACTTTAAAGTAAGACCATGCCTTTCATGTTACTATATTAAGGACAGATTTAATGATATGATTGCTTTATTTGGAAATATAGAAAGGAAAATATCAATTAAAATATTTTCGATTGTGTTCCAACATTAACTTCACCACATTTCGGTCCTAATAATGCTAAGCATAAGTATTTATTGAAAGTAATACAAATAGCCCCAACTCTTTTAAACAATGGTAATTTTACTTTAAATTCATAGTAAGTTAAATATTGTCAGTAGAGGTCTTGATATAACATTTTGAGACTCTCATTGGGGGATAGTTATTAATTACTTGAGAGTATTATCATTTTAATGGAAAGTCACTGTTTTTCATTTTTTAATAATGTCAAGTTTATATTATAATTTATAAATCCCATAAAAAGTATATTTTATTAAATATCACTGATATCTGTACATGTGCAACCTACATCAAATTAACATCTCACATATTTTAGTTTTAATGTTTTATAGCATTTTTCCCACTTGTATGTTGATTATAAAATATTTCTCTACCTATATATAAAATACTAGAATTACATGATCTGCAATTCTGTTTTCTCTTTTAAAATGCAGAGCACCTTTTCTATTAGTTAATAACTTATTAGCACATTCACATTGGTGATATTGTATAATCATTCTCTATGGTGACTTTAAAATTATTTATGAAGGAACAGAGCACAGATTCTTTTCTCTGCTATTTTGAATTTCTTCAGAATCTAAAATGCTACTAAGAATTTATATTGTTCAGCTTTGTTAGGATTTTAATTTCATGAAATTTTAGAATAAAATTTTCTGATTCATTATGTTTTTAGTCAGCAATAACTCAATATTATCTGTAATTGGCTCATAGTTTTAACCCACTTTTAAAGACATCATA
Organism: Avahi laniger; assembly: GCA_963575035.1. NCBI lineage: Eukaryota > Metazoa > Chordata > Mammalia > Primates > Indriidae > Avahi > Avahi laniger. The sequence continues at coordinate 47,842 of CAUYSK010011645.1, read as the reverse complement.
GTATATTCATTGCAATTCCCTACAATATTTACTAATATTTGCCTAGAAAAATTACATTGAAATTTATTTTATTCCTTATATTCTACCCTTCTTAAAATGGAGTTGTCCTATCATGAAATAATCTAATATGCTAAAAACTGTAATATCAGACAATATACAGTATTTTGTAAAGCATGTTTGTATATGAATATAAATGCAGAAATAGAAAACATATGGGACAAATATACTTGAAAATATCTAGAAGATAATTGATTTTATTATGTTCTAATATCTTTTTAAAATGTTTTCCTAGCACTCTATAATTAGAAATATATATGCTTTATAATTAGAAATATATATGCTCATTGAGATTGGCATTATAACTAAAATATATATGCTTTATAATTAGAAATATATATGCTCATTGGGATTGGCATATATTCTTTATAATTAGAAATATATATGCTCATTGGGATTGGCATTATAACTAAAATGCATATATTCTTTATAATTAGAAATATATATATTCTTTATAATTAGAAATATATATGCTCATTGGGATTGGCATTATAACTAAAATGCTATCTGCTGACTGTAACAAGAAACAGGGAAGATGATATTTCTGCTCCTTTATGAGGACAATGCTTATTTTTAAACTTACTATTCCTTCAAATAACAAATCATCACAGACCACATTTCTTTTACATGATTATTTCAAGTGATTTTGAGCCTGAAGCCAATCTTAAACCAGCCCTTTTTAAAAGAAGACTCCTTTCTCAAGGTAACTGAATAGATTTTTTTAAGTTGATGATTTCAGGTAGTGGTTTCTGGTTTGAAGTTCCCGTGTCTTATGTTTGCCATAAACCAAAATATTATCTGCCTGGAAGAGAAAAAAGATTTGGCTCATTTAGTCACTGAGGGACACAACACTCATTCTATTTACGTTGTCTCATCTTACCTGTCTATTAGTGAACCCTGCTGGCTGTGTTAATAGAATTTTAAGAAAGAAAGTATCTGTTGATTGTTTTTTATTAGTGATTGAAAAACAAGCATGCAAAGATTTGAATGTGCCCCCGCCAAAAGCCGCGTTGGTAACTGAATCCCCAATGTTACAGTACTGGGAGTTGGGCTCTAATGACAGTTGACGTGTCCATGAAGGATTTGGTCTCATGACTGGATTAATGCCATTATCACAGCAGGGGGTCATTGTCATGGGAGTAGATTCCCTATAAAAGGACTAGTTTAATGCCCTCCTTTCTATCTCTTTGGCCCTCTCTTTGTCCTTCTGCCATGGGATAATGCAGCAAGGAGGCCCTGGACAGTTGCCAGCACCTTGATATTGGACTTTCCAGCCTCCAGAACTCTGAGAAAATAAATTTTTCCTTGGAAATTACCCAGTCTCTGGTATTCTGTCATAGCAGCACAAAATGACAAAGACAAGCCACCTTCAGTATTTTCTTATAGCAGATGGTGCTCACTTAGTAAATGCTGCTGACAGCCTTAACCCTCACTCATATTTTTTTGCTTTGTGTTGTTGTTCTTTTAATTCTAAAAACAGCAAAATAGAATGGACTTTCTTTTTTATATCATATTTTTAATGTGAGATGAAAAGAGTCATTAAAAAATCATGTTTCATATTATCTGAGTGTTTTATGGGATTCTTTCAAGTTCAATCCTAACATTTAGCTTCCTCAATAATGATGATTCATCACCAGAACCTTTTTAACATCCTCCACTGAATAGCTGTTCTATTAATGTTTAAGGATATCCTTCTTAATAAGACAGAGAGCATTCTGTTTTAATAGTCAAAATAAATTAAATTTTTTTAAGTAAAAAAAAAATTGCTGGTTATTCTTAAATAGAGAAACAAAACGGTTAAATTTTAGTTCCTTAAATACTCTGTTGAAATTGTGTGGTACAGGGTTTTTGATAAATCTATTGTTAAAAAGTCATTTTGCTCATTTAGTTAAAATCTTTGTTCAAGTATAAAAGAAAAAGGCTTTAAATAGTTATTATATAAAAATACTATGACTATATCGAATGAATAACACCAGTTTTATTGTATGTAGGTTGTCCCAATTGGATAAAAAAAGAGCTTCTATTATTAATAAGACTAGATTTATCTATTTATAGGAGGCCAGATGATAGTTTCTGTCAATTATATAGATGTAATTAGAATTTAACCATAATTTTTATGGATCAATTTGCTGGTTACCTACAGAACTATTTCAAGTTATGGGGACGCTACATATTATCTTTTTAATTATAAGTGATATTATGCTTGAATGCTGTATTTTGTAGAAATAGTATCAGAAAATGGCCTTGCTTTCCTCAGTACTGAACCTTCTACCTGTGCATATAGTTATGTAATACTTATTGTCAGTTTCTAAGACCTTAATGAGAAATTAATGGCTTTGGCATGAAGGGGACATATGTCTGTTTCCTGTAGAATGTTCTAGATAGGGCATTCCGTAATATTATCATAGATTTGGTCTGTCTTTCCATGCTGTGGCAGGATAGAGTGCAGAGGTTTCAACTTCTTCAGTAATTTATGTCCTTTGTATGTGACCTCAACCAGGAGGATCCAAAGCTGGCTACTGATAGCTCCTCTGGAAAGCATTTAAAAAAATAGATTCCTGAGACCAATCGAATCTGAGTCAACCTGGTTCCTTCCAAAACACCAATGATTTGGTTCACGGTGACTTGATGAAGCAAATTGTATGTAGACCTAATAGTCTTTTAATCCCATGTTTGTTCTTCTAAAATATGATTTCATTGTGAATATATAGCATTAAATTTGAGTCAGCTATTGATTTTTCCTATGCTTAAAATGATATAATTTTAATGATATCACAAAATGCTTCTTACAGAAATAAAAAGACTGCTGGAGGTTAAAGTGTTTTCATCCTTTGCGAGAATTAAGTGAAAATAAAATTAATTGAAAATTAAATTTTAAAACTTGGGAATAGTTCCTTTAAATTAAACTTGAGATTTACCCTTTACACACAATATTCATTTTTCTGGATTCAAATTGTTTCAAGCCTAAAGGGTTCCTTACGTTTCTAAAACTTAAATGAGAGAGAATTTTATTTTTGTTCACCATTTGAAATTGTTTCCTCATGTGCATGAAGTGAAGCATTCTTCATGTAGTTATTGCTTATCTGCTTGTTTCACTGTAGCATATCAACTAGTTTTTATTTTATTTGGCAGGCTTGTTTAAAAAGAAAGCCCTTGAGCATTTTTAAAATATTAGTTGGCAAGAAAAAAAATCTCGTATTTATTCCACAGGTTTGCATCAGTATCCTCTCCTGTTATGTACTGGAAAGGCTTAGAAATCAGAGCTGACAATTCTTTCCATGTCAAGTCCTTGTTCACTTGTGAACTAGCTATGTTCTCTTGCACACATCTATGTACCTGGGCCACATATCTGTTACAAACTAATTAAGTTTTTTGAGACTTAAACACGCTCCGATTCTAAGAAGGGACACCTCTCACTATCATGCACATGCAAAATGTATATGTTCTTTTTTATATTCTTAATAATAATGTAAAATATTAAAAAACTGTATAATTTACAGAAAAACTTATTTTGCATATAAGATCTATCTTGCAGTTTATTTTACATTGTTCTTATAATTCTGTTTATTATACTGCCAGTTGTCCCACTTTCCTTGTGAAGGGAAGTGTGATAGGATTAATCTATAGGTAGTACAGTGATTGCTCCAAATGTCAATCATTTGGAAGGATAGTTTGTAATGCTTGTCACTTGCAGATGAAAACCTTGTGTGTTATAACCTCTTTAGGCTACAAGGATTATTGAAATGATTACTACCTATTTACAGAGTAATTACTGTATACCAGTAGTATCCTACTTTATAATCGCACATTCTAAATATTTTCTATTGGCCAACATTCATGAATATTTCACTGTTGATAAAGAAATAATTATCGAGTTCAATGAAAATGAGAATTACAGTTTCAGAGTGGAAAACATTTTTTCTAAGTTTTTGTGGAGGTTATATATGTATTTGTTCTTTTATTTTTAGTGAGCATATATGTACATAATTATGGAATACAGAATGATACTTTGACACATGTACATAATGGGCGTAATAATCCAATCAGGATAATTAGCGTATCCGTCACCTCACTCATTTATCAATTTTTTGTGCTGATAACATTCAAAATTCTCTCTTCTAACTGTCAGAATATATGCAACAAATTATTGTTGTCTGTATTCACCCTACACGTTATTACAGAACCCTAGAACTTACTTCTGCCATCTAGCTGTAAATTGTATTCATTGATCAACCTCTCCCTATCCTCCTCTCCCCAAACCCTTCCCAGCCTCTAAAAACAATTCTAGTCGCTATTTCTGTGAGCTCAGTTTTTTTTTTTTTTTTTTTTTTGCTCCCATGTATGAGTTAGAAAATGCAGTATTTTTTGTACCTGAAATATTTCGTTTAACATAATGTCCTCCAGGCTCATCCGTGTTGCTGAAAATGACAGGATTTCATTCCTTTTTATGGCTGAATAGTATTCCATTGTGTATACATACCACATTTTCTTTATTCATCTGTTCATGGACATTTAAGTGGATTCCATATCTTCTCTATTGTGAATAGCACTTCAGTAAACATGGGGAGAACATATCTCTTCGACACACTGATTTTTTTTTCCTTTGGTTAAATATCTGGCAGTGGGATTGCTGGGTCATATTATAGTTCTGTTTTTAGTTTTCTGAGAAACTAGTGGTTATAATTTTAAGAGAAAAAAACACTATGTTCAACAATGCTGAAACTGTTTTACATTAATATATGTGTATGATATATGTATATGTGTATATATGTAAAATAACAGATTCTATGTAAGAAATTGTGCTGGAGGAAATGGAGATGTGTATGTAAATAACTGCTCTGTAAGGCAATTTAAATGATAAGAGGGATAGATAATATTGAGAACTGGGAAGGATTGATTCTTTCTTCTTGAGAGGACTGAGAAATACTTCATGGAATAGATAAACATCAGATGTGTTAAGACTGAAAAATCTGAAATACTATAAGTTATACAAATGAGCATGTGAGCTAAGTTGTCCTTTTATTAATAATTTTATTTATAAAGACCCTGGCACATAGTTGGCACTCAAAAAGTATTTGTAAAATATGACTAAGCATTGAACTTTATAGGACATTTTGTTAGGCAAATAAGGATGAAAATGATAGAAGGCTTGGATAACCTGTTGATATGCCCTCACTTATTCTTCGAACAAATAATTTTCGAATCTGCATTATGTGCTGAGACCTGTGATAGGCATTGGGAATAAATCAGACATATTCCATCCCTCAAAGGGATTAGAGTATAAATTGTTTTGGGTAGCAAAAATCCATATTTTATTTTTTTCAAAAGGAAAATGCTATTACTTGATTGGTTCTTGAACACAGGTAATTAAACAACCACTACATAAATGACATCAGTTGTAAGAAGATTGTGCTTGGTGGAGACATGCAAGGAAGAATGTGTTTGTGACTGGGAAATTAAACTGGATGGTGTTATAACCATACATATTTATATCAGGCTACTGATAGAAGTTATAATTTTGAAAGTGAATCCTTGTGATTTTATAAAAGGGATAGAGCAGAGGCATGTGACTTACATCAAGGAAATGCTTTTCTTTAAGTAGGGATTTTTCCTTTTTAGATGGCAAAGCTGGAATGATCATCAGTTTTATGATTTCAAATTTGATGTGGTAAATTCATTGGGTTCTATTAAAATTTCTAAGTAAGTCCTGTTCAAGATCTTGTTTAAGTTGCTTAAGGCTTTTGTCTTCTGTTTTTAATAAACAAACCAATTACTATTTTACTTGTTATTTGAAGCCTTTATCTAGTGAACATTCTTTAAATAGAAATGCCTTTATGATAAACCCAGATACTGATTGACAGCATATGAAGCATAAGTTTGTAGCCAACTCTAGTAAGGAGAATAGTAGCCCCCCAAAGATGTCCGAGTCCTAACTCCCAGAACCTGTGACTATATTACCTTATATGGCAAAGGACAGTTAAGGTCACAGATACAAATAAAACTGCTAATTAGCTGACCTTAAAATAGGGAGATTATCATAGATCATATGGGTGGGCCCGGTGTAATCACAAGGGGCCTTGAAAGTCAAAGAGGAGGCGAAAGAGGCAGATAGATGTGAAGTAAGAAAGACGTGACCAGCTATTGCTGGCTTTGAAAATGGAAGGGCTCCCAAGTCAGAGGATGTGTGTAGTGTCTAAAAGAGAAAGGCAAGAAAATGGATTCTCCCCTAAAGCCTTTTGTCCAGTGAGATCTGTTTCAGACTTCTGACCGGCAAAACTATAAAATAATAAATGCATTTAAAGCTATTAAGTTTGTGTTAATTTACTATGGCAGCAAATAGAAAACTAATGCATCACTATTCAATAGTAGTAGGGATTATTTGCAGGTTATTGTTAAAAAGGGCTTGAAACAAAATATTGTATATTAATGACACAAGGAGTTGTAGGATGGGATGTCAAAGTTATTCGACTTTTAATATCATAATTTTAAATCATGATTTTGTTCTTTGAAGTAGGAGTGAATGCAATTTTAAATCAAAGCCTTAGGGAGTGATAGATTTTTTTTTAAAAAAGGGGATTTTTAAAAAATCCTTGCAGATTAAGTGAAAATTTTAATCAAACAAAAACGAAGTAAGGCTAGCTATATAATTTAAGGATTCCCAAAAGGAATTTTTAATTATAGTAAGAGTTATATAGATAAGTGTGCTGGTACCTAGATTATTTGGATATCAACAATATGATAAAATACTTCAAATCTGGGAAGACTAAAATGTCCTTTTGGAAGAGATATTAGTTTTTTCTACTTTCAGGTGATATTCTCCATGAGATCAGAAATTTTATCTCATTTCATAAAACTGTATTGCTGGATTGAGACTCAGAACGTCTAACGTTAAATATCACTGTTTGCTGCATATACTTACTTCATTGAATTTAAATTTTCTTATCATTAATTGGACCTTTTCTGTCCCATCTTCCCTGGTTGCTTTGAGGCTCAAGTGATAGAATCTATTGGAAACTCATGTCAAATAATCTAATGAATAGCTTCACACATGCTCCTGGCAACTACCCTTATACTCTCTGCTTCTATGATTTTTATTTTTATTTTTTTAGATTCCATATATTATATATATGTATACATATATCATATTTTCTTTTCATTTGTCATCAGACACTTTGGTGTTTTTAATATTTCAGCTATTTTGATTAATTCTGCAATGAACATGGGTGTATAGGTGTCTGTTCAAGATAATGGTTTCATTTCCTTTGAATATATATCCAGAAAAGATTGCTGGATTGTAATGTAGTTAAACTTTTAATTTTTTAAGGAAACTCTGCACTTTTTTCCATAATGGTTATACCAGTTTACATTCCTACAAATAGTGTGTAAGGGTTCCCTTTTCTCGACATCCTCCCCAATACTTTTATATTTTTGATAATCACCTTTCTAACAGGTGTGAGGTGATGTACCTCATAGTGATTTTGATTTGAACTTTCCTGATGATTAAGGATGCTGAGCATCTTTTCATATACCTGTTGGCTATTTGTATGTCGTCTTTTGGGAAGTATCTATTCAAGTCTTTAGCACAGTTTTTAATTGGGTTATGTTTTCTTTTTGTTGTTGATTTTGTTTTTTGTTTTGTTTTATTTTTGCTATTTGTTTTGAGTTCCTTATATGTTTTGGATTTTAACCCTTTATCAGATATATGACTTGCAGATATTTTCTCCCATTCTATAGTTATCTTTTCACTCTTTTGATTATTTTCTTTGGTAGGCCAAACCTTTTTAGTTTTGCAATCCCATTTGTCTATTTTTGCTTTTGTTGCTTGTACTTTTGATGTCGTATCCAAAAATTTATTACCCAGAGCAGTATCAAGAAGATTTTTCCTATTTTTTTTTTTTGGGTAGTTTTACAGTTTCAGGTCTTATTTCTAAGTCCTGAATATATTTTGAATTCATTATTATTTATGGTGTAAAATAAGGGTCCAGTTTAATTCTTCTATATGTGGTTATCCAGTTTTTACCACACAATTTATTGAATAAACTGTTCCTCAGTGTGTCCTTGGCACTCCTTTCTATGGAAGGTCAGTTAACTGTGAATGCGTGGATTTATTTCTGGGCCGTCTATTCTGTTTCATTGGTCTATATTTCTGTTTCTATGCCAGTAGCATGCTGTTTTTATTGCTGTGGCTTTGTAATATAATTTGAAGCCATGTTGTGTGATACCTTCAGCTTTGTTCTTTTGTTCAAGATTGCTTTAACTATTTGAGGTCTTTTTTAATTCCATATGAATTTTAGGATTGTTCTTGCTATTTCTGTGAAAAAATCATGAGATTTGATAGGATTTGCACTGGAACTGTAGATCATCTTTGGTAGTATGGACATATTAACAATATTAATTGTTCTAATTAATATGGACATATTATTAATTGTTCCAATTAATATGGACATCTTTCCATTTACCTGTGTTATGTTCAGTATTTTTTTTAATCAACATTTTATAGTGTTTGATATATATACATTTCACTTCCTTGGTTAAATTTATTTCTAAACATTTTTTTGATGGTCTTGTAAATGGTATTGTTTTCTTAATTTCTTTTTCAGATAGCTCATTCTTAGTGTATACAAACGTAACTGATTTTTCTGTGTTGACTTTGTATCCTGAAACTTACTGAATTCATCTATTAGTTCTTCTTGTTTTTGGGTGACCTTTAAGGCTTTCTAGTGTAAAGTCATGTTATCTGCAAACAAAGACGTTTTATTTATTTCGTTTCGATTTCAGTGCTATTTATTTCTTGTCTCCTTCCTCTAGCTAGGTCATCCAGTTCTATGTTGAATAGAAGTAGCTAGAGTGGGCATCTTTGTCATGTTCCCGATCTTATTGAAAAGATTTCACATTTTAACTGTTGAATATGTTAGCTGTGGGTTTGTACTATATGGCCTTTATTATGTTGAGGTACATTTCCCCTACGCCTAATTTGTTGAGAGTTTTTATTATGAAGATGTTGAATTTGGTCAAATGCTTTTTCTGTATTTACTGAGATGATTATATGGTTTTTGTCCTTTATTCTGTTAATGTGTCATATCAATTTGTTGATTTGCATATTTGAACCATCTTTGCTTCCTAAGGAAAAATTCTACTTGATCATGGTGATGATGTGCTATTGAATTTAGTTAGCTAGTACATGTTGAGGATTTTTATATCTATGTTCATCGGGGATGTTGGCTTGCAATTTTCTGTCCATGTGGTGTCCTTATCTGGCTCTGATACCACAGTAATGATTGGTCTCATAAAATGAATTTGAAAGTGTTTCCTCCTCTTCATTTTTGGGAAGAGTTTGAGAAGGCTTGATGTTAATTTCTCTTTAGATGTTTGGTACAGTTCACTAGTGAAGCCATCTTATCCTGGGATTTTCTTTCTTGGTAGATTTTAATAACTGATTCAGTTTCCTTACTAGTTATTAGTCTGTTCATACTTTCTATTTCTTCATTATTCAGTATTGGTTGGTTGTATGTTTCTAAGAATTTAAGCTTTTCTTCTAGGTTATCAATTTGTTAGTATGTAATTGTTCAAGAAGTCTCTTGTGGGTATCCATGGACAATCACTTATCCTACTAACCCTTGTCTTAAATATTAGGTCATTAAATATGAAATGTCTGATTTCAAATCAAAAGTCTACTTTATTATATCTCAAACAAGCGGTACAATTAAAATATGTGACTAAACTATCAGCACAGTTTTGCCATCTTAACGGTAGCTTGTTTAGGCCAGCAGCTAAGAAGCCTGGAGAGGTTGAAATTATGAAAGGCATTTTCCACAGCTTCTTGAGAATTGATTATTTTTCCTTGCAAGAAGTGGTCCAAAGCCTGGAAGAACTGGTAATCAGTTAGTGCAAGGTCTGGTGAATACAGTGGATGACAGAGTTTCCAAGTCCAGGTGCTGTAGTTTGAGCAGCATTGTTTGTGCAACATGTGGTCAAGCATTCTCTTGCAAGAGGATTGGCCTATTTCTGTTAACCAATTTTGGCTGCTTAATTGCAAGCATCCTCATCATTTTGTCCAATTGGTTGCAGTAGACATCTGCTGTAATCAATTGACCATGTCTCGTGAAACTGTAGTGCATAATAACAGTGCTAGACCACCAAACAGATACCATTAGCTTTTTTTGATGAATGTTTGGTTTAGGACTGTGTTTCGGCACTTCATCTTTATCCAACCATTGTGCCAAATGCTTGTGATTGTCAGAAAGAATCCACTTTTCATAACACATAATGATACGGTATAGAATGGTTCCCCTTTATGTCTTGACAGCAAAGAAAGGCAAGCTTCGAGATAATGTCTCTTTGATGCTTGTTTAATTCATGTGGAACCCATCTATCTGGCTTCTTTACCTTGCTGATTTGTTCCAAATGGTCCAATATTGTTGGAATAGTAACGTCAAGCTTTGTTGCTACTTCCTGTGTAGGTTGAGATGGATTCACTTCCACTGCAGCTTTCAGCTCATCATTAGCCACCTTGGTCTTAGGTTGCTCACGTGGCTCATTTTTAAGATTAAAATCACCAGAACAGAGCTTCTCAAACCATCAACATACTGTGTGTTCATTAGCCACATCCTTCCCAAATACTTCGTTGATATTTCCAGCTGTCTGCACTGCATGTTTCCGTGATGGAACTCATATTCGAAAATAACACAAATTTGACTTATCCATGGTTTCATGAAAATTGCTCTAAAAAAAGTGTGAAAGATAATCACAAGCCAATACGTGAGTTTGAAAGACTGAGGATGTACCTTCACAGTAAACATAATGCAAGAAATGTCAAAGAGAAATGTCAGAGATATCAAACTGTCAAATGTAATATTAATACTTAAGGAAATTGGGCATTCCATACTTAATAACCTAATAGATCTTATAGTCCATGGATTTGCTGCTACGCTTTTTTTGCCCTGTATTTCCACTGATGTTGGTCTTTAATTTGTTGCATAAGAGAAAAAAATATATATATATATTTTTGAGGCAGGATTTTACTCCGTTGCCCAGGCTGGAGTTCAGTAGCATGATGATCATAGCTCACTGCAGCCTCAAATTCTTGGGCTCAATTGATCCTGCCTCAGCCTCCCAAGTAGCTAGGTCTACAGGTTTGAACCAACAACACATGGCTGTTTTTTCTTTTTGTTGTAGAGATGTTGCCCAGGCTGGTATTGAACTCCTGGCTTCAAGAAATCCTTCCACCTCAGCCTCCCAGAGTGCTGGGATTACAGGTGTGAGCTACAGTGCCCAGCCATAAGAGAAATTTTTTATTCTATGGATGTCTTATGACAAATCTTTTCTGAATGATGGAAATTTTACCTTGTAAATAATCAGAAACATATAGTTTTGTCTCTTCTACTTTAAATGCCTCACTCCTAGAAAGGAAAATTGTAGATGAGTTTTTTGTTTTATTTCTATGATTTGATGATGATGGTGGTGCTGATGATCATGATGCAGACTTTGTATCTGCTTACCCTGTACCAGGCACAGTTCTCAGTGCTTTGTGTACATTAACTCAGCCGATTATAAGACAAAAATATATTTTCCTTTTCCCAACATTATTCATCAGCTGTGAGCTCTGAATATAGTATAAAACTACCAAGCCTACCCAGTTATAAATATTTACTATAATTATTTTGTTCTTGAATAATAAATGCCCAAAATATATCATCTTGAAATCACCTTGTTGAAATGTTATTACAAACTTTATATGGACATGAAGAAAGCAAGTTATAGATGAACTAGCATTGAAATTCATTACTCTATGCTCTGGTGATTTTATAATACATTAATGTTCTGAAATGTAAAAGTGCTTAAAACCTCATTAGAATTTAAAGCAGGATAGAATTTTGAATTTTAATTATTCTCAAGAGGAGATTTATTACAGATCTATGTCTACAATGTAGATGTTGTATTTTGAGTAGCCTATGAAGTTATCCAAAGAAGTTTAAAATGTTTAAACTTCCAAAGAAGTTTAAATATAAATCTAGGAAAACTCTGATCATGTATTTTACTTTTCTTCAAGAAATGGTAACTATTTGGGGACAATTATTTGAACAAGAATAGGTTAAAATCCAAAGGTTTTATCTGCATTTATATTTAAATTACTAAGTATCTCAAATTATAGATAAAGTCTTTCTATGTAACACAATATAGAATTTTATTCTTGAAAGTAGAAACCTTTCACATTAAGTGTGGTCCTGAATTTAAATTAATGTACAAGTTGAATGTTTGACATTGGTAGATGAATGCATGCATATTTTGTACTCAGTGGAATACTGGGGCTTACGTAAAATCACTCATACGAATGTTTTGCTGGAGTATTTCTTATCATGCAATTTCAAATGTAGTTATATAAATAACATTCTTAACACACTGATAATTACTAGCTTGAGAAGATAAGAATTATAGTGAATGGTAGAATATATGTGATGCTTTTTTAGTATCCCTTCTAAAATGAAATGTTTTAATATTCGTATTTACATAGCTCACTGAAATCTCTTGTGTTTAATATTTCAGATTTGTTAGTCTTTGTAGAAATCTAAATCAGAGTTTCTTTACAGTCATTTGCTCATTTAGGATCTGGTTTTTAGCACATTTGCATAAATTAGAGAAGAAAATATGGAAACTTTGGTTTGTTCTATTTTCTATAAAATTTTGGTGGGGACTGTTGATTAAATATTTAAGAGTTTGTATGTTTAAAATATTGATATCAAGATATTTTGTTTATAAATTGTTGTAGTTTTTTATTCTTATAAAGGGTGAAAGAAGATACAGGAATTTCTGAGTAGTCAACTGTTATTTTAGTAGAAAAGCAAATCCTAAATGAATGAATGACTGTGTTCCAGTGATACTTCAATTGTATCAGGAGGCAGCCTGGATTTAGTCTGAGGGCAGTGGTTTCTTGACCTCTGGTTTAGGATACCAACTGACATGGAAGGAAGAAGATACGGAAACAGAAAGCTAGTTAGACAAATAGAGAAGGCTACCTAAGGAAAGATTCTTATTATCAGGTCTATTAACCAGTTTTAGGCATTCACAAGCAAAATGTTATATATTGGTTCCTGTTTCTTGTGAAATGTTCCACATTTATCCTCAGGGCCTGAGGCATACTAGGTGCTCAAAGAAGAGTTGTTTAAATAATAAATGAATACTTATTAGCTGTTCATGACCCCTAAATGTTAAAAACTATTCTGTCTGTAAAAAATGGTAGAAATTTATAAATACACTTACTATGGACTGTTGGAAATGATATACAGGAGATACTGAGAAATGTTTGATACCTAGTGAAATTGCTGTCTGCCAAAGAGTCAAACCTCTTGAAAGTCTCCCCATGAGTTAGAAAGGGCATGTTATACAAGACTGAGATAAAAAGAATTATGTCAGTCTGTGGCTTTCAAACTATGTCCTAGAGAAGGACTGGAAGGATCCCCTTTGGGTTTCTGTGTGTGGAGAGTAGGCCAGCGAGGGAAAGTTTCACTGCTGCCCCTCCACCCTGGTTCTTTAACCGACCAAGGCAATTCAACTATGTGTTATTTCTTTATGTCTCTGTGTAACAATTTATATGACTAAAGTACATAACACTATAACTTCTTAAAAACCATTAGTGTAATAGTAAATGAATGAATAAAATAATGACGGTCCTTACATTTTCTTTCTTTTTTTTTGCTCTAGCCTATATAGTATTCCTTTAAGTATATTTAATCAAAAACAATAATTCTACTTGACTTTTTTTTAAACAAAAGTCTTAGTGATGGCAAGATAACAGTAATCTTAAATTTAACTAAATCTGTGGGAAGCATGGCTAACCAGACCGAGTTGGTCAAACATGGCACTTCTCTGCATTTTGTAGATTATATATGCTCTGGAATTCTAGGTGGTTACTCTTTGAATGTCAAAATAGAAAATTACGCTAAGTGTCTAAATTGTTAATATTTAAGCTATATTAACTCTTATATAATAGATTTGAGATATAGTCATTTTTATATAATGGGAAAAGCATATCAAGTTCATCAAGTTACATTTTTTTCCTTGTGTTTATGTTTTGGAGCTCGTGTAGGATTGCGGTTACAACAAGCTCACACCTCATTGATGGTAGATAAAACATGAAACATAGGTTAATACAGATAAATGCAGACTTGCAATATGATTCTCATACCCTCCGATGTTCACTGAAATGCTCTTGGATGATTCTAAAATAGTCTTTGTTACTAGTTTTTGAAGATACTTCACATTTGTTTTCTGTATGTCTCAGGTTATAATGAAAGATAATTTTAACTTCTCCCTTTCACCCCCATAGTACCTTTGCCTGTGTTGCTCTTGCATAGACAAATACTGTTCTTTAGGCATTGTAGATATTTCACCTGTAAATGATTTGTCCTGTCTGAAAGATTATTATTGTAGGTGGAGTAAAGAGCAGACATTGTTTAGAAATGATGACCTTGTTTTCACATAAATATCTTTAACTATAAAGACTTCAGTTAGAAAAATATGTCAGATATATGTGAATGGTTGACATAGTTCATGATCTATTAACTTTGCTGATTCTTACAGTGTGCTGGCTTTATTGTTGTCGTAGTATTTGTGTTATCTATTTTTGTTCACTTCAAAAATGAATAAAGCTTATGTTGTAAAATATTTTTCCTATGGGATATTTTCCTGAGGTTTTAATAAAACATCACTAGTTTAATGAACATTCAATGCTCATATTTTGTGTAAGATTATAATTTCAAACATTTACTATACAATTCATCATGGGTTGTTTGCATACAGTGTGGAATTAAAAAAAGCAAAAGTCATAGTTACCTTCAAATCTGGTACAGAATTATTAAGTTTATTTAAGCTATTTTTCTATATGAAATGCATATATAAAAACATAGAACCACCGAAACTGGATATTCTAATGAAAAATTCAAGTATAGGGTTAGTCTAGTTGAAAGGAAAATTAAACCTCTTGTTGTAATAAGGTGATTAAAAATAATTTAAATATTATGTAGAATTCTTAAACATATGTTATAAAGGGAAATTTTTTTGTAGCTGGCTCTAAAATTCTGTTCTTTTAATGTCTAATTTTGAATGCTGTAAGTTTTTGGTACAGTTATTAAAAAATAAAGTTAATACATGAGCCCATGCTTTTTAGAAAAGTATTTTAAAAATACAGAAGTGTATGGAATAAAGAGCAAAATTTCCTTTTCACCCATCCAATCTGCTTCCTTCCAAAGGTGTTTTAGTCCATTTGGGCTGCTTTAAAAATACCATAAACTAGATAGCTAATAACAGAAATTTATTTCTGGTAGTTCTGTGGGCTGATAATTTCAATGTCAAGCATATTCTCTGTCTGGTGAGGGCCCACTTCCTGGTTCGTAGATGGTGCCTTCTGCCCATGTCCTCACATGGTCGATGGGCAAGGCAAGCTCCGTCTTTTATCAGGGCACTAATCCCATTCATGAAGTCTCTACCTTCATGAATCAGTTTCCAAAAGCCCCATCTCTTAATACTGTCACTTTGGGGCTTAGGATTTCAACATACAAATTTTGCGTGGACACAAATATCAAGACCATAGCACAATGGTTAACCTCATCAAAAAGATTGAAATATAGATTGCTACAGTTGAACATCCCAATTCTACTTTTGAAATATCTTAATCTTGTTGTCTATAATATAGTTTTTCAAAAATCATGTTAGTAGATTCACACTCAGCCCAAATTATAGAGTTCAAAGCTCTCAGATATAGGGAATGCATTTAGAGATCATAATCTAGATACAAGTTTTAAAATAACATATATATATCATTACTAAGTGATCTATATATGTGTATATATAAAGTTTATATATTTTATATATATACATATATATATATAAATTTCTCACTACTCTTTTCTCACCTCAGTCAAATAAATAATGGATACCTACTTTCTCCCATGAAACCTTCTCTATGATGGGCTGATGTTCCACATATTTAACATAATGGAGACCACTCTAAAAGACACTGTGGAAATAAAAATGTCTCCAACACAAACTAGGAGTTCCTTAAGAATAAAGACCATGTGTTGTTTAGCAATTGTTTGCATTAATTTGTAACTCTGTTTTAGGATGTACATATTCGAAATCAGGCTATTTTGTAATTCAGTCTTCAAACTGGACTTCAGACTTGAACTTCAAAAAGGATAGAGCATGGTCACAAAAGGAAAATTATTTCTGAATTCAGATGGGACTGAATTTAATACCCAGGACTATCACCTATTTGCTTTGTAAACTTGGATGAGATATTTAGTCTTTATGAAGTTTATTTTCTTCATCTGTAAAGCTAAACTAATCATATCATATTGTCATTAAGTATATTGAATGGGTTAACTTAGAACACTTGGTAAAAGGTATGTAAGAAGTCTTTGTTCATATCTACATTTAAATACCTTGAATGGGCTCCTATACTTTTAAAATAGCAATTTCTAATTTATAGTAAAAGATTGAATACTTAATTTTTGGTTATGTGGCCAAGGTGAATCATGAACTTCATTTTACATTTTGTTTACTCTTCCACATTAATTAGTTTCAGGTATTACACAATTGCATTTTTACCTAAGAAGATAAAATTGAAAAGCTATTGAGAAGTAGGCCCAATAGTGTGAGAATTTGGGAGACAGTATAGGAGCCAACTGTGAGAACAAAGCAATATGCTTCTAAACTTTGTTCTTGGGAAGAAGATGTGAATCTTCCATCTGCCAAGGACATGGAAGGGAAGTGGTACATAAATACATTATAGAGGGCACTGGAAGAGTTTTCATGCTTCAGAGATAAATGGATAACCATTACCATAAACAAGTTAAAAATAGTATGGAAATAGTTTTTCATGGGGTATTAACAACTGAAACCAGAAATGTTTGTGGTTGCTCATATGGAAATTGCTTTGTTAGATGAATGTACTGCGGGGCAAGAAGTAGTCAATAATTTGTGTGAGCTGTTACTTTTAAAGTTCAAAATTCTGCATAGAGTGGCTCTAATTTCAGATAAAGTTGCATATGTTGGTGGAATTATCATTTCTCTTTTGGCTTTTGAATCATTTATGAGCAGGATTTTTTTTAATGGAAAAGAAAAACCTTCCCTCTAACTTTGTTTATTATCAGAGTATAATGTTTCTATATGCTTGCTTAAGTGTTCATAACAAGCTTGTGGATCCCAAAACAGGCTGCAGAATTATTTCTGGTGGTCTTTGCATCTGTAATTGCTGCCACCTGAGAAAGCAAAATTCCAAATAAGTTGAAGAAACTTTCACAAATAACACTTAAGTTAATTAAAAGGCATAAAGCTCAATATATAGTTTATATAATAAAGTCTTACTTAACCACAGAACCTTCAAGGGCCAGTCAAACAGAGGTCTTCACAGAAGTATATATTAACCTTTTGCTCAACACTGTACTTGTTTAGATTTATTGAAACCTTCTGCCTGTACGTTTAAAATAATGCCTGTTTAAAAAACCTTTTACAAGATTTTTCTGTTTCATTGTGAGCAATTCAAAGAGCATGTAATTGGTGAAAACATGATCTTTAAAAGGTGGAAAATCCTCCATTTTTGTCTAGTATTTGCTCAGATATGTTGAAAATATGGTTTTGAGATATTGGCCAAGTAGTGTTATTTATTTAATAAAGAGAGTATTCCACTTTAAGGAAATACAATATAAAAATATAGATTCCCAAACAGATATAGTAATAAGTGATCATACTATGAAATTATTCCATACTTTGTAGAAAAGTCTGATGGAGCCTTCACTTAAATCTGGAACTTTTCACATTACTTTTGCTTTATGATTAGATTTAATTGCGTGCAACTTTTTACAAACATTTCTATTATTTTGACATTGAGTAAATTGGTATGTGATTTGGCTGCAATTCAATCATAATTTACAAAAGCAAATCAGAAATATCAGGATTGCTCACATTCACAGACCATTTCTAGCTATCATTTAGTCCTATTTTTGTAATTACCTACCTGTTAAACTTCAGAAATGGCTCTTGAATTATTATTATTATAGTTGACCCTTCAGCAATGTAGGAATTGGGATGCCAATCTCCCATGCAGCCAAATTGACGTATAACATTTGACTTCCCTAAAACTTAACTACTAATAACCTACTGTTGACCAGATGCCTTACTGGTAACAGTCAATTAACATATATTTTGTGCGTTATATGCATTATATACTGTATTCTTAAAGAAGAGATAAAAGAAAATGTTATTAAGAAAATCATAAGGAAGAAAAAACATGCTTATGCTTATAGTACTGTACCATATTTATCGATGCCATAAATTTACATTGTCTGTTTACAAGGTAAGTTGTCTGTCTGAAATTCTGTACAACCACAGCTGCAGACCTCAATCTACTATGCATATCAAACAATTCAACTTTTTCTTGTACTGTCACAACTTTTTTCTGATTTGGGGGAGCACTTCCAACATCACTAGTGGTACTTCACATGTGTCCCATGGTGTTATTCTAGGTTTACAGTATTGCATTAAACACAATGAAAAATACCTAAAAACTGTGAGTGATCACTTTTTACTATGAAACGCATTTTCCTGGAGAGATGAACTGCTCATGCTGAGATGATTAAGGTGACACAGTATTTTAAACAGATACTGAAAACACTTCAGCTCCCCACAATTAGCAATAAGAGGTAGTTCTGAAATTATTACAGCACTACAATTTGTACTATAGTTAATTTTATGCAGTTAATGCCTTTACAGCTGTTCATATTTCTCTTGACTGAAAATAGCACTGTGTACTGTCTGTAAGTTTTATTAAATTTTAACTTTTTATATTTTTATATATTTTATGGTAATAAATAATAGACTAGTATCTACATATATTTTGTGCATTCATGACATACCTTTTCCTTAATTTTTTTTTGATATTTCTAGGCTACATGATTCATTTGTTTTTCATAATTGTTGCAAATCTCCAAAAAACTTTCTAATGTGTTTATTGAAAAAAATTCATCTATAAGTGCACCCATGCACTTCAAACCCATATGGCTCAAGGGTCAACTATATTATGAAACCTTTTGTAGACTTAGGTTTCTGTGTGAAAACATGAAGAAATTATTCCCTCAAATTCTTTTTCTACCCTTCCACCTCTTTCTTACCTCGTGAAAACATATACTTCCTTTCTAATTTCACTGTTTTGAGTAATATTTTTACTTTGCAAAGTCTTGAGTCATTTTTTCTTTCTCTTCTCTTTCAATCAGGGAGTTCTATATATACTTCCTTCATTATGTGTATAAGACCCATCTATTTAGATCCTGTCCTCTTCAGTATAGTCAAGGTCTCCTGAGGCTAATTATTCTCTAGCTATGAAACTTTGATACCAATATGTTATATGTTTCCACGATACTGTAACAGACATTGCCATTCTGAAGAAGAGAAATAGGAAAGAAGAAACGGTAACAGGTGCCAAGTAAATCCAGATCCAAACAAGGCAAACTCCATTGAATCTTAAGATTCAAGAATGCTCTTTGGTTCCATTCTCTGCCCTCTCAACCCATCAGGGTGGCGATTCTGTGTCCTACTCCTGAAGTTTTGCCAGGCAGGAGTTGGGTTCCCAAGGATCCAGGCATCTCTACCCCAACAGCTGCACTAGGCATTTCCCTAATGGGGGCTATCTGAAGTGGCCCCACCCTAAAATTGTTCTCTGCCTTGGATTTTGCACCTGTTGGCTGGGATCATCAACAAGGGTGGGATTCTAAGCTCAAAGCTCTGCCTAGTGTCCTTCGAAATCTAGGTGGAGACAACCTTGACCCCTGGGTGCTTTGTGCACTGATGCTGCCAAAATTTTCTGCCTGTGTCCTCCAGGGGGCAGCCACCACAGCTCAGGCCTCAGTTTAGCCCACTGGAGCTATACCTGGGCAGCTCCTGCTTTGATGAAATTGCTCTACTACCAGGGCCATTATACTGTGAGCTTATGATGGGAAGGGTAGCCCCAGTGATCTGCAGATTACCTTCAGCATCATTCTTCCATTGTCTTAAACAATAGCCCCTGGCTTCTGTCAAGGTGTCTGGCCCATACTCATCTCCTCATCAAATGGCCAGTAGACCACACCCTCAGTGTTCTAACCTGAACAAGCTTTCTCATTATTTTCAATATTGATAGGGTGAGAATTTTCCAAATCTTCAAATTCTGCTTCCCTTTTTATTAACAATTCTGTCTTTAAACTATTTATCTCTTCTCACATTTTACTCTGAGCAATCAGGAGGAACCAATCCCCTTCTACACTTTGCTTAGAAATAGCTTCAGCTAAATATCCAATTTCACTGCTTGCATGTACATAGGCTTCTTGACATATGATGTGGTTACGTCCTGATAAACCCACTATAAGTTGAAAATGCATTTCTTACACCTAACTTACCAAAGATCATAGCTTAAACTAGCCTACTGTAACCAATCTCAGAACACTTTCACACCATCGTAAAGTTGAAAAATCCTAAGTTGAACCATTTTAAGTCAGGGACCATCTGCACTAACTTCCACGAAACATTAGAATAGGAACACAATTTAGCCAAGTTCTTTGCCGCTTTATAACAAGGATTGCCTTTTCTCTAGTTTCCAAAAAAAAATTTCCTCATTTCCATCTGAGACTTCATCAGGATGACCTTTAACAACAATATTTTTATCAGCATTCTGTTCAGAGTTCCTTACGACTTTCTCTATAGCTGTCCTCTCTTCTTTCTGAGCACTCACTAGGATTGCCTTTAACAATTTGTTCACAACAGTGTATGGTTTTCTTTGTGTGTACCTCAAAACCTAACCTCTACCCATTACCAGTTCCAAAGCCTTTTCCACATTTTTACATTTTGTTACAGTAGCCCCATTTTGTGGTACTGGTTTTCTGTCTTACTCTGTTTAGGCTGCTATAACAGAATACCATAGACTGAGTAGCTTATAACAAACTGAAATTTATTTCTCACAGTTCTGGAGGCTAGGAAGTCCAAGATCAAGGTGCCGGTAGGTTCTGTGTCTGATGACGGTCTGCTCCCTGCTTCAAACACATTCATCTTCTCACTGTGTCCTAACATGGCGGAAGGGCATGGGGAGTTCTCTGGGTCCCTTTTATGAAGGCACTAATCCCAGTGGTGAGGGTTTTTCCCCTCATGACCTAATCACCTCCCAAAGGCCCCAACCCCAAATGCTATCACATCAGAGATGAGATTTCAACATATAAACTTGGGGGGACAGAAATAGTCTATAGCAGAGAATCACCTCATTTTTAAAGGGCAAACTTCTAGGAATACTTTTCGGGTGTATTCAGTTGGACATAATTTAAAAAATAGGATGCAGAAATTCATTACTTATCTCCCCAAAATTACTGCTCATCCGTATACAAAAGAAAAAGAGAACATTCCAGGAAGCCTTCCAATTAAGGCAACTTGACAGAATATACAGAGTGGGGTCAATGTTAGGAAGTTGACACTTGCCCTTTGGAAATCCATTCCTCAATTTAGGAATAAGTAGTATAGGACAGAAGAAGGATTTGCATTCATCGAATTTTTCTTTATATTTAATTCTGTTGTAAGAATCTGATAAAACATGTAAGACAGCCTGCTGAGTACCCATCTTCTCTTTTTCTTCACTGTAGAAACCTGATTTTATTTTGGACAAAAACATCATTTCCCAACCAACCTTGCAGTTTGGAGTGGCCTCTGTAATGTAACTAAAGATATCCTGGAGGCTTTATTTAAAAATACTGTTTGTTCTCCCTCTTTCTTTCTTCTTCCTTTCTAGAAAATATCCAATATTGCACCATTAAAGAAACATAAATGATGAAATCTTTTGTTTTCAAAACAGAGTATCATCCATTCCCAATAACAAAAAATCAAAAAAAGTCCATTTTTAACATTATAGTGACTTCATTGTTACATATTTTTTTGCACATAACTTTTATTAAGAGTTTGGTCAGGACACCTGATTTTCTTGGAGAGTGTAGATATAGTATGGATGGAATTAGAGATGATCTGAGGGAGAATGTGGACAACTTTTTTAAAAGTTCAATATTCATTTGGGTTTGTGCTGTCTCATTCTTGTACCATGTCTTATGTGAAGCTAGGGCACCAATCAGGAAAGCAGGGGTCCTGAGAGCTAGAATGTTAATATATCTGAAGGGTTGGAACCCTGAAACAGAAATGTCTTTCCTGGTCATAGCCACTAGATATTAATGAGGAATGGGAATGGGTTGGAGGGAGGGATATGAAATATAAACTTAGAATATGAAAAGAGAGAATGTTACATCCCAAAAGAGTTGCAGAATCTGAGCAACAAATCGTGCCAGAAACCTAGATTACATTCCTTATAGATTTATTCATTCAGAAGATGTGCTGAGCACCTATTCTGATTCGGGTCTCATGATACACACTCAGGATGCAATGCTATGCAAAAGCAGGTATGATAACATGGTATCTGGTCTTGCAACATGGAGCTTCAGGCCAAGAGAAAATCCATGCTAACAAATATAAACTGGGACAACGATGAGCTCAAAAGAAGAGGGACGATGAGAGCTTAAGATGGATGGATTTGACCTGGGCAGGGAGATCAAGAAAGACTTTATTGAGGAAGAGGAATGAAATGAAAAGCAACTTTTCCATTTAATCAGAGATTTGAAAGTGGAAGAGAGAGCATTCTGGAGAGAGGAAGCAAAATATATGAAGGCCTCTGACAGAAGACAACAAATTCAAAGGACTGAAAATAGGCTAATAAGATTAGATGGAGAGAGAAAGGGGGAACATAGTGTGTGATGTGGCAAGAGGGATCAATGTCATTTCCCCCTTAAAATAATGGGTTTAGTAATACTAATTAAAATTGGATGGATTGCTAAAATTTTGAATCCTGTATGCCTTTACTCTTAATGGTTTAGCTCAATAATTGAAGCAATATTCACCAATGTTTCTTGTTTAGAACTGTACTATAAGACTGAAATAATTTCCAAATTATGCATTTAATCATGAAATGAAAATAATTATTTTCTGATGTCTGAATTACTTGCTACTACTCCTTTTCTCCTTTCTTCTATTCATCTTATCTCAGTCATAGTAATTTTGCTTTTTATCTCCATGATTATATTAATCAACTATAATTGCAATACTTGGCTTTTTCTTAATTTTGTCCATTATAGATCCGACGAAGGTGGTATGTTATTTGGATCCAATTTTTCCATCTGGTCTACAACTTGGAATTGATATGGATTCTTCTTTTACTGACTAGTCCTCCCCAATCACTAAGCACTGCCTTGTTTTATATTCTGGCCAAAATTCAGCTTTCTTGCCAAGTTATTTCTTTGGCATGGTTATTTGTCTTCTGGTTTCTTTTCTTTGCATTAGAAGCCCTTTGTTCTCTGAATTTCCTGCTTACATGAAAGTCACAGATTAGCCCTAATGCAGATTAGCAGACTTTTTATTATGATTCCCCTAACCACAGGCATCCTTAAAGTTCTATATATCACTTCAGGGAAAAGAAGAGAAAATGGCATTCCTGGTCACTGGTGTTATTTGGGAGGGTTGAGGTTAATTTTTTTTAAAAAAACTTCTAAAATATATTTCTATTTTTTTCCCACATGAGACTTAAGAGCAGCAAAATTGATTCCATTGTAGCCATACTTGAAGAGTTTGGCAGCCTCAAAAATTGCATAAACTTGTTAATCCGTTAATGGAAATGTTGATCAAAACTAAAATAATGTTTGATTGTTTTATCAATTAAAAATAAATTAAAGTAAGAATACTAATAACATTAGTTATAAAAATACTGGCTGAGTAATATTTAACATTATAGTAGTTTTTTATGATTTATTCTACTTGTACATCCCACAAATGTGTGGGATTTACAATTACTAATTTTTATGTTGTTTAGACTATTTTAATTTTGATTTACAATTACTAATTTTTACGTTGTTTAGACTATTTTAATTTGGACATGTCAGTGCTTTACCTGACACCTTTCAGGACTTCATTATGACCATTTTTTGGGTTTTCTTTTGTTTTTTCTATGGATTATGATTTTTTTACTACATTTCATAACTGGTTATTGGCAGTGTTTTCAAAGCTCCCAAAATTTTGTGAACGGAATTTTTGAAAACATAAAATTAATTGGTTATTCTGCTTATATAGGAAAGCTCACATTATTCTGTGGGTTGAACTTTAACCACCTACTAAACTCTGTTAATAGTTCTTTTATATTTCAAATGATTCCTTTTTCACATTTGAAGAGTATAGATTTATAACTTACCTTGAAACATTTAACCCTTTTATTTACTTGGCTTGTTACCTTGACTAAGACCCCAAGTACAATATTTAATACATTTTAGTAGTGATGTTGGTCAGCCTTGCACTTTCTGTAACATTATTTAAGGGAAATTCTTTAAATAATGAAACAGTGATTTTTCTCCCCTTTTTCTGTTATTCCTTTTTTGTTTTCTTAGGGATGGATGTTGGATAAATGCTTTTTGGCATTTAATTTAAAGTTTCTATTATTTCTCTTTCAATTTTATAAAGTGTTAGGCCAGATTGATAGATTTTTATATGTTGAACTAAACTTGAAATCTTAGCATGTGCTTTTCTTTCTCACAATGTGTTATGAGAGACATTGCATGTTATTATAACTTTTAGGTAACACAGTATTCATGTTCTTATTTTTACTATATAAATATCATGTACTTCTGAGTCTTACAGCATCCTATTCCTTCTTTATACAAATTTGGGAATTAATCATTCACCGTTTTGTTTGTTTGTTTTAATTGCCTTTTATTGCTTATTTTTCTGTGACAGGACTCTGATATTCCTTTCATCCATAAGCATATCCTGTAATTTAGTCATTTTTGGAACTTTGCTATCTGCCATCCATATATCTTTTCTTCCTTTTCTTTGTCTCCTTTGTATTCTGGGAAAACTCCTGGACTCAGTTGTCCAGCTCACTGACATTATCCTCATCTATACTCATTCTTCTATACAGTCTATCCATTGAATTTCTGTTTGAATGATCATATTTTCAGTATTCAATATCTCCAAATGCAATTCTCGATATTTTAGGTGTGGCAGATTTTTAATCTACATTTGTATATGGACCATATATTAGGAACATTTTTCTTTCTTTGCACTCTTAACTCTATTTCTTTGAATATTCTGTTTGTTAAATTTGGTGAATTTATTTCATGATATTGATGCTACAAACATTTCATTGTTGTTAATCTTTGGAATTAGCCAAAGCATATTTCAGCAACTTTGAGGTGGGAGAACACATGGGGTATTCAGGCTTTGCGTATTGATAGCTTGTTTCCTTCATGAGGGAATTTTTTCTTGGATTTCCTGGCAACCTAACATACTGTTATTTCTCTGAAACAAGTGCCCACGTGATCTGTTTAGATAGTGGGTAAACATACTTTATTGCCAGTTCTTTAATGCAGATGGGGGATGAGGTATGGGCTGATCTATTGGCTGGCAAGAATATAGTTCCATGAATATTCGCCCTGAAGATTGGCACAGGATCTGTTTCTCCTCCTCAATTTGTTCCCGTCGAGCTTAAATAAACCCAGAATTGGTTTCTCTAGAGCCCTACCTTGTGTAGGCCTATAGTTTTGTTTTTTGTTTTTTTTTTGATCTAATCCTATCTTTTTCTATTTCTCAGAAATTCTCCAAAATCACTGGTCACATTATAGCATTTTCTTTTCTTTTCCAGTATTATCATATACATATTTCTGTATGCATACACACTTCCGTAGTGCATCTAACTCTACCACCACTACTACCAATAGACATTTATAGTGTTTTAAAATGAGGAGGGCATGTGTCCTGAGGCTGCTATCTTGATCTAGCTTCTTGATGATTCCTTGAAATAAATTCTTACAATAAGAAAATTGTCTTTCTGTCATATTAAGTCATCATCCATTTAATAACCTGTTTCACACATTTAAAAAATAATTGATTTCTTCTTTAAAGATACACTTAGAATTTTTAACACATCTTTTATTTGCCAGAGGGTCCACCATCATAATTTTCATTACTTGTAATCTGGTCATTGAAAACTCATTCTGTCTTGGCTTTGAGGTTTCTTACATCATCTCCAAATTTATGGTGATCTGGTTGATTCATTGAGTTTATTTTTAATGAGCTTCTAAATTATTCTATTTTGTTGTATGAAAGAAATGAGCTATTTTTAGGTAAATTGTATATTATACAGATGGCCCCAAAGTAAATGGCAGAGACTATGCTTGGTACTATTTTATAACTGGAAAAAAGAGAAATTGAGTAGTGACTCTATTTAAAGAAACAAAAACTCTGCTTCATGTTTATTCACAGTTTTAAAGTAAAATGGTTTAGTTTTAGTTTCCAAAAAGCAACTATTCATTTGTGGCTGCTTCTCCCCACCTTTCTGCAAAAATAGGGGATTATATTAATATATGTATTTTTAATTTTCACAATTTTAATTACATATAATTGTACATACTTATAAGGTATAGTGTGATATTCTGATACATGTTATACAGTGTGTAAGAATCAAATCAGGGTAATTAGCATATCCATCATCTCAAACATTTATCATTTCTTTGTGATGGGAACATTCAAAATCCTCTAGCTTTTTGAAAATATACAATAGATTATTGTTAATTATAGTTACCTTTAAGTGCTGTGGAACACTAGAACTTATTTCTCCTGTCTAGCTATAATTTTGTATACGTTAACCAACCTCTTCCTATCCCAGCCTCTAGTAGCCTCTATTCTATTCTTTATTTCTATGAGATCAACATTTTTACCTTCCACATATAAGTTAGAACATGTGGTATTTATCTTTCTGTTCCTGACTTATGTCACTTAACATCCTCCATGATTATCCATGTTGTTGCAAATGACAGGATTTCCTTCTTTAGGACTGTATAGTATTCCATCGTTGTATATATCTACTACAAGTGATGTCAATAGATATTGCTCAGAAGAATACAGATGGCCAATAAGTATATGAAAAAATTCTCAATATCACTAATCATCAGGGAAATGCAAATCAAAACCACAATGAGATATCATTTTACCCCAGTTAGAATGTCCATTAACAAAAATACCAAAATTAGCAAATGCTGGTAAAAACGTAGAGAAAAGGGAACTTTCCTACACCATTGGTGGGAATGTAAATTAGTACAGCCATTAGGAAAAACAGTATGGAGGTTCCTCAAAAACTTAAAAATAGAGCTACCACATGATACAGCAATCTAACTTCTAGTTATTCATCCCACGGAAAGGAAATCAGTATGTCAAAGAGATATCTGCACTCCCATGTTTATTAAAGCACTATTTATAATAGCCAAAATATGAAATCAATGTAAGGGATTGTATTTTGCATGTCAGGATGTCTGAGTGGCTCTTGAAAAGAGGTGACTAGCAATTTAAAATTAGGATGAATGTTTAAGTAAAATTTAGTTCACATTTTTTAAATGCTTATTAAATTAAAATTTTATTTTGTAAAATTTTGATGCTGGAAAAACTTTTACATATTTGTGTCTCAATTTATCAAGGCATTTTTCTGAAATGTAGAAAGTTGTAAGTAAAGCAGTAAATCATCACAAATTTAAGATCCCCTTTAAATCCTCAGATGATGAATTTCTAGAATTTAATGTATGATGACTTCTTCCCATGCTTCTTAAGCACCATACGACTTGGCATACAATCCGTATTTTAGAGTTTGTCATCATCATCATCACATGATACTTACTGGGTGAATGACCTAACATATTGGGTGGTCCTCTGCTAAGAGCTATATAACAGTTATTTTTTTAAAAAATCCTGAGCTGCTTATGGTTATTATGAAAATGGATGTTGCTGGACAGAGCTCTCAGTTACCAGAGCTTTCGAATCTTGTTTATTGACAAAATAAGACAGGTCCTCATGAGTCTGATACATTAATAGTTTGCCTTTGTACTCATCTGATATTTGAGTCCCTGTGATTCATCTATATTTGATATTTCTCTTTTACAACTTATGCTTATTTCTTGCTATTTTATTTACCCTGAAAATTAGCAACACATCAGAATGAAGGAAATGACAACTAAACATTTTGTTTTGACGGGAAGAAAAATAAGTACTTAGAAGCTTAACATCACTTCTTAGGATATTTAAGTGTCAAGTGTATTAATGCATACATTTATCAGTTATATTTATAGGCTCCCATAACTTCTTTTTTAGGATCGATAAACCTATTATAAGCAGCTAAACTAATATTATGAGATAGTGAAAGCTCTTTGTGTTGTCTTGTGCTCTCTTAAAATCTTGTGTTTAAAATGTGCCTAGCCAAAAACAAGAGTTTTTTTTTATGTTCTTTTAAACAAATCTGTTTTGTTTCCCTCTTAAAACGTCTACTTTATTCCTTCTGTGTACCATATAACTCATTAATGGCAGAAAGCTAATATGCTATAAAGGAATGTTCAAAGAAATTGTCACCTCACACTATTATTGTAAGTCAGAATGTTCCTCCAGCATTGATTGTTGAGAACATAAAAAGCAAGCAAATGATAAGATTTATCATTTAAATAAAAAAGTAATATAGTATCTATAAGAATGCCAGTGTAAGCTACAGTTTTCATAGGTAAGCCAGATGAGTTTGTTTCTGTTTTGTTTTTGTCTCTGCCACTTGGAAGACTTACTTCCAAGTATGTCTTAAATCCAAACAGAACAAATCTGAGCAGACTAGGTTTCTCAGTACAAGTTTTCCTTTCATAGTCATGGAAATAAATATTCCATTCTGTGAGAGGAATATCTTTTTTTATAAGAATGATGTATATAATTATTTACAAGAACTTATCATTGAACTAGAGTTTACTTTTAATTCTTTCTTAATACATTCTTATAAAAATTATCAATTGTTTTTGCTTTCATATGTTAGTGTTCGATATTCAGTAGTGTCTCACTCTTTTCATTGAAAACGTGTATAATCAAGATGGACATTTTCTTTCTTGTAATTATTGCTGTCCTTGCTAGTATTTTAATTATTTATAGCTGTCAGACATTTGTCTTTTAAAGGCCTTCCAATCCCAATCAGAATGAATAAACAATTAAAAGGAAAAAAGATTTTGTAGTCTTTCTTTTTCTTTTGATTGTGTGTGTTCTATATAACACTTAAATTATTCTTTATGAAATTAGTATATCCAGGAAACTAGAGAATTATGCTTTAGGCTGAGTGAATGGAAAACATGTTAGCATTTCCTTTGTAGGGTTTCCAGGGTGCCACAGGAGATTTCTAGTGTGCTGCTTATTTGTGTTCTCCCCAGATCTTTTTCAGTTTATTATAATGCTGGAGCAATAATTAAATGTTGCTTAGCCTTTCCTGTGTCCCACACCTCACTGAAAACATGTCGGCAGAGAAAGCAACTGTTCATTATTTCTCAATATAAAACAGATCCTGCCAAGGATCATGCCAAACCCGACCAACCATGACAGTCAAATCAATGTATGTTTTGGTTTAAATTTTTATTTCTGCCTTTGCTTTAGCAATTTGACTCTGGTATTTGTTGTCCTCTATGTCTTATCATTTTATGGCATGACAGTTCTTGAAATTGACAAGGCTTCCTGCCTACCTTTGTAATATATATGTGTGACAGTGTAAACTGTAAGAGAAAATGACATTTTGACTCAATAAATATTTACTTCGTGTCCACTACATCTGTTTTACAGAACTCTTTTTTTCTAAAAAAAAAATTCCTCCATCAATATTCACCGAATAATGCTTGCTTCTACCTTTCGTCTGGATGTTACAAATTCTGGAATCATTAATGTCCCGATTTTCACATTAAAGTTTATTATTATTACCCAGGAGATTTAATTCTCTCATTAGATGGCATTCATGTCTAAAACATAAATTAACTTGGTAATTGGTTTTTTTTGTTTGTTTTGATTTTGCAGTTACACAGGCAAAATATATATACCATGGAGTTGTGAATGTATGTTGAACCACACAGCCAAATTTTCTGCTGCTGAATCATTTAAAATCTCAAGAGAGGAATTATATTTTTAAAATGTTATTAAATTGCACAAAATAACTAATGGATCTAAACTTCAAATAGTCATTTCAAAGCATGTTCTCTTGGATAAGAATATCTCTAATATAGTTATTAAGTGGTTGATCTCTATGGATTCTGATTCTGGTCTGAAATCTGGGTTTTTTGGTCATTATGCAACTTTGGATAAGTTATTCAACCTATTTTGGTATAAGTTTCCAAATAATGGAGTTACCTCATAGGGTTTAATAAATTTTCTTTACTTTTTTTCTTAGTGATTTTGTAAGATATCCTGTTTTATGCTATCGCCATTCTTGAGTTTTCTATGCATATTTACTTTTTTCTTATTAACTTAACATCAATGATGATTTAATACATATTGGCTTTCTTTGTAAAATAAATTCAGTACCACTTTTGACCCTATTCATGACTTCACATTCTAAAATTTTATGATGTATTAATATTTTAAATGATATATTTTTTGAAGACTTTATCATTGCAGAATTATTAGTCATGTCGCTTTGCTTCATAACCTATTAAAAACAGTTGTCTATCTCTTTACAACCTATTGATTTTTTATATAAAGTTAAGTAAAAATTATTCCAACACTTGTTAAAAACAGTAAGGAAGACTTTATTCAAGGGACTACCATAATGGAGTTTTGCAGTAGGGGAGAGAGATTGGGCTCAACTTCTAACAGCCTACCATAAATTTGTTTGTCCTTCTTTAATACAAGTGCTGATAACTATGCAGTACAATAATGGGATTTAATGTTTTCAAATCACTAAAAAGAAACATTAGGGATAAGGGGTGATTCTGGTTAAGCTGACTTGATAGGATTCTTGCTGCATGCAGACCAGGGTGATCAGATGTCATCTGGGGGATTCGAGGGGATGAGGAATTGGATCAGATATTAAGGCTGATAAGATACTGAGGGTGGGAGATTCTTGCTCAATTGACTTTAGCAGTATTCTTGATAAAAGTGGGTGATACAGACTGACCGAGGCCAGGCATAGAGGGTTTGGACAAACCTGATCAGAGTTTGATCAAGGAGAAAGTCTTTGTCAGTAACAAATTGTAAATACTGATGGTTAACAAGGTACCATTTTCTTCTTTATGACTTTTTTTTTCCTCTCTTTTCTGTAATACTACAGTCTCCTGATTTCTTCCCGTAAAGTAAATCTGCTCCTTCTCAGATTCTTTGCCAGCTTTTTACCTCCCCTAGATCCCTAAATGCTGAAGATTCTCCAAGCACTGTCCTGTGGGATCCCTGGGAATTCTTACCCAATCCTATGGTTTTAAATTCCCTTCATTTGCAAATGACTCTTTCCTATGGTCATGGCTCACATATTTAACTGTCTACTGATTATCTTCTCGTGGATGTCTCCCTGGCATCTTAGATTTATCCAAAACATACTTCGTTATTCCCAACATTCCAAACCTGGTTCTGGTAAATTAAACTTTTTACGACTTTTGTAGTGATACTCTATTTGTAATACTGTTTTTTGTTTTAAAGTCTGTGGTTTTGGGTGAATATAGTGAGCCAGACTTTCTTTTGGTGAGTACTTGTCTGGTATATTTTTCTCAATCACTTAACTTTAAGAATTTTGTGTCCTTGTGTTTTAGATGTGGCTGTTATAGAGTTGACACGGCTGCATTTAGTTTTTAAGCCAACCTGATAATCTCTGTTTTCATTTATAAGCTTTGTCCATTTACATTTATTGAAATTAGAAAAATATTTTTTTCTCTTCATGTCAGACGAGTAATGTGCCGATGTCGTAACAAAGTTTGAGGAAGGCACATCTCATGCATGCGCATGAAAACCCTATCATTACGCTTATGAACTACAAAAGGATCAGAAGAAAAATGTTTTGTCTTGTGTCTTTCATCTTATTTTTTTATTTCTGTCTGGCCTGCTTTTCTTATTTTTTCTTAACTGAGATTTTTGTTTTGTTGCTTTCATTGATTTTTTTCTGATTGTTTTTAACTTTTCATCTTGAAATTCCAGATTTACAAAGAAATTTCAGAAATAGCACAAAGAATTCCTATATACCGTCTACCCAGGATCCCTGATATTGACATCTCATATCACCATAGTGTCAAAATCAGAAAATCAGCACTGATGCAACTCTATTATCTAATCTGCAAATTTTATTCAAATTTTGTAGATTGTCCCAGTAATATACTTTTTCTGGTTCAGGATCCAATTGTGAAACCTGTTGCATTTTGCTGTCATAACTTCTCAGTCTCCTTTAGTCTGGGATACATTCTCAGTCTTTGTCATTCATGGCTTTGTACTTTTGATAAATACTGGCTTGTTATTTTCTATAACATCTTTCAATTTAGATTTCTCTGCTGTGTTCTCATGAATAAATTCAAGCTATGCAAGAATGCCACAGAATCAATGTTGTGTTCTTCTCAGTGCATCACATCATTGCGGTCACATGATGTCTACCTGACTCACTGCTGTTGATGTTAACTTTGATCACTCCATTATGGTGGTGTCTGCCAGGTTTCTCCACTGAAAATTTACTTTTATTCCTTTTATAATGAATAATTATGAGAAGATACCTGAGACTATGTAAATATCCCAATTTTTAATCATACCATTGCATGCTAATTTTAGTATACATTGATGATTCTTGCTATAAACCATTACATGGTGTTGCTTGTCAAATAGTGGTTTTCTGTTCCCATTATTCTTTCCAAATGTATTAAGTAGAATTCTACAATAAGGAAGAGTTTTCCCTTTTGCACTCCCTCACTTATTTAATCATTGGATAAGATAAGTGTTTAGATATTCTTTTCTTTTTCTCAAGAAAAGACTCCACTAATTGCAGTACTTTCAGAAGTTTTTCACATTCCACAATATTTCTTTGCTTTTTTGTAATTCTGACAGCTAGGATTCTTATGTAATAATCTTTTCCTCATATCCTATTGTTTTCTATTACTTAGCATGCTAGAGATATTACACATCAGCCATTCTTATCTATTGAAAATAATCTGAACTCAGTGTGGTGGCTCAGTCCTGTAATCCTAGTACTTTGGGAGCCTGAGGCAGGAGTATTGCTTGATGTCAGGAGTTTGAGACTAGCCTGAGCAAAAAGGAGCAAGACCCTTTCTCTGTGAAAAATAGAAAAATTAGCTGGGCATGGTGGCGTGCGCCTGTAGTCCCAGCTACTCAGG
Source organism: Avahi laniger (assembly GCA_963575035.1). Classification (NCBI taxonomy): domain Eukaryota; kingdom Metazoa; phylum Chordata; class Mammalia; order Primates; family Indriidae; genus Avahi; species Avahi laniger. The sequence continues at coordinate 14,564 of CAUYSK010011645.1, read as the reverse complement.
AGCTGAGATAGGAGGATCGCTTGAGTCCTAGGAGTCTGATGTTGCAGTGAGCTATAATGATGCCATTACACTCTAGCTGGGGTGACAGAGACCATGTCTCCAAAAAAAAAAAAAAGAAAGAAAAGAATCTGTATTGTATTGTCTCCTAGAGGCAACTGAATTTTTTTCTTAAATTTGAAGTTATCATCTGAATATGATTTCTTTTTGATCTTTAATTTTGTAAGGCACCAAATGATACCTGTTTATCTGCAGACCCTGATCTTAATTCAACTCATGGTACTTTTTTCTTTTTAACTTTTTATAGTAAATTGACAATTCATAATTATATAAATGTACATGATACAAAGTGATGTTATGATTTAATACATAATGGAGTTATTAAATCAATCTAGGAAACATATACATATCCTTAAATACTTAAAATTTTTGTGGTGAGAACACTTGAAATTTAATCTCTTATCAAATTTTGATATATGCAATACTCCCTCGCTAACTATACTCACTATGCTGTAATAGAACTGAAAAATAAAAATGAAACATATGCCTCCTGTCTGAGATTTTGTACCCTCTGACCATTTTCTATTTCCCCACCCTCCCCGCCTCTGTAACCACCATTCTGTTTTCTACTTCTATGAATTCAACTGTTTTAGATTCCATATATAAGTGAGAATGTGTGGTATTTGTCTTTCTCTGCTTGCCTTTGTAAATTTAGTGTGATGTTTCTGATTCCATTCATGTTGTTGATAATAGCAGTTTCCGGCTATTCCTATTGTTTGGCCAAATAGTATTCTGTTGTGTGTATATATACCACATTTTCTTTATTCATTCATCTGTTGATAGATACGTTGATGCTATAACTTGGCTATTGTGAATAGTGCTGTAATGAACATGGACGTATAGACATCTCTTTGACAAACTGATTTCAGATCTTTTGGCTAAATGCTCAGAAGTGGGATTGCTGGATAATATGGTAATTCTGTTTTTAGTTTTTTGAGGAAAAATCATGCAGTTTCCCATAATGGTTGTACTAATTTATATTCCCACCAACAGTGTGCAACGGTTCCTCTTCCTCCACATCCTAGCTTTGATATTTTTTGTCTTCTTAACAGCCATTCTGACAGGTGTGAGATATCTCACTGTGGTTTTAATTTGCATTTCTCTGTTGATTAGCACTGTCGAGCATTATATCATATATTTCTTGGCCATTCTTATATCTTTTGAGAAATGTTTATGCTAGTCCCTTGGTCATTTTAAAATTTTTTCTTTTGGGTTTTTTGCTATTGAGATGTTCGAGCTACTTATGTGTTTTGAATATTACTCCTTATCAGATGTATGGTTTGCAAATATTTTCACCCAATGTGTAGATTGTCTCTGCACACTGTTAATTGATTCTTTTGCTATGCAGAAGCTTTTTGGTTTGATATAATCCTATTTGCCTATTTTTGCTTTTGTTACCTGAGCTTTTTGGTTCAGGTCCAAAAACACATTGCCTACACCACTGTTATGTAGTTTTCACCCTATGTTTTCTTCTAGTCGTTTTATAGTTTTTGGTCTTATTTTTAAGTTTTTAATACACTTTGGGTTGATTTATTGCTGATTTTTCCATATGATGTGAAATAAGGATCTAATTTCATTCTTCTGCATGTGAATATCCAGTTTTCCTGGCACCATTTATTAAAGAAACACTCCATTTCTCAATGTGTATTCTTGGCACCTTTGTCAAAAATCAATAGACTGTACATGCATGGGTCTCTTTCTGGGCTTTCTAGTATGTTTCATTGATCTATGTGTTGATTTATTTATTTATACCAGTACCATGATGTTTTGATTAGTATAGCTTTGTAATGTAGTTTAAAATCAGGTGGTATGATACCTCCATGTTTGGTCTTTTTGCTCATAGTTGCCTTGGCTATTTGGATTTTGTTGTGGTTGCATATAACTTTTAGGATTGTTTTTTCAGTTTCTATGAAAAATGACCATTGGAATGTTGATAGGAGTTGCATTGAATTTGTAGATTTCTTTGGGTAGAATGAGCATTTTAACAATATCAATTCTTCCAATTCTTAAACATGAGTTATCTTCTCATTTTTTTGTTTTCATTTTCTTTCATCGGTATTTTATAGTTCTCACTGTATGTCTTTACTCTTTGATTAAATTTATTTCTAAGTATTAATGTATTAATATTAATATATTATAAATGGGATAATTCTCTTGATTTCTTTTTTGAATAGTTTATTGTTAAGATATAGAAATGCTATTGATTTTTGCATATCGATTTTATATTTTTCAACTTTACTGTATTTTTTTATTTTTTGGTTGATTTCTTAGGACTTTTTATATGTAAGATTATGTCATCAGGAAACAGTGACAATTTCACTTCTTCCTTTTCTATTTGCATACCTTTTATTTCTGTCCCTTGCCTAATTCTTCTGATAGGGACTTCCAACAGTATGTTGAATAGAAGTGTAGAGGTTACACATCATAGAAGAAAGGTTTTCAGTTTTTTACCATTCAATATAATGTTATCTGTGGGCTTATCATATATGGACTTTATTGTGTTGAGGTAAATTCCATCTATACCTAATGTGGTAAGAGTTTTTATCATGAAAGCCTGTTGAATTTTATCAAATGCTTTTTCTGTATTTGATGAGATGATTATATAGTTTTTGTCCTTTGTTTTTTTAATGGGATATATCACATTTATTGATTTGTGTATGTTGAACCACCCTTGCATCACAGGGATAAATCCCACATTATCAAGGTAGATGATAATTTCAATGTGGTGTTGAATTCAGCTTGCTAGCATTTTGTTGAGGATTCTTACATCCATATTCATCAAAGATATTGGCCTTCAATTTTCTTTTTTTGCAATGACCGTGTCTGACAGGGTAATGCTGGCCTTGTAAAAAGCATTTATAAATACTTCTTCCTCTTTGATTTTTTTGCAAGAATTTGAGAAGAAGTGATATTAGTTCTTCTTTAAATGTTTGTTAGAACTCAGCTGTGAAACCATCACGTCCTATACTTTTCTTTGATGGGAGACTTTTTATTACTGATTCAATCTCCTTACTTGTTATTGTCTGTTCAGATTTCCTATTTCTTCATGATTCAGTCTTGGTAGTTTGTATGTGTCTAGGAATGTATACATTTATTCTAAGTTATTCAATTCGTTGGTGGATAATTGTTTATAGTAGTCTCTTATCCTTTGTATTTTTATGTTGTCAGTTGTAATATTTCCTCCTTCATGTCTGATTTAGAGTCTTCCCTCCTTTTTTCTTACTATAGCTAAAGGTTTGTTGATTTTACCTTTTCAAAAATCAACTTTTAGTTTCTTTATCTTTTATGTTGTTTTCTAGTCTCTCATTTATCTCTACTCCTATCTTTACTATTTTTTTTCCTTCTGCTAACTTTGGGCTTAGTTTGTTCTTTTTCTAGTTTCTTGAGGTGCAAAATTAGGTTGTTCATTCGAGATCTTCTTTTTTCCTATAGTTTTTGTTTTGTTTTTTTTTTTTGAGACAGAGTCTTGCTCTGTTGCCCAGGCTAGAGTGCCATGGCATCAGCCTAGCTCACAACAACCTCAAACTCCTGGGCTCAAGTGATCCTTCTGTCTCAGCCTCCTGAGTAGCTGGGACTACAGGCATGCGCCACCATGCCTGGCTAATTTTTTTTTATATATATATATTTTTTTAGTTGTCCAGATCATTTCTTTCTATTTTTTAGTAGAAATGGAGTCTCACTCTTGCTCAGGCTGGTCTCGAACTCCTGACCTTGAACGATCCACCTGCCTCGGTCTCCCAGAGTGCTAGGATTACAGGCGTGAGCCACCGCGCCCGGCTGAGATCTTCTTTTTTGATGTAGGTGTTTATTACTATAAACTTTCCTTTTGGAAGTGCTTTTTCTGTATTCTATAAATTTTTGTATGTTTCTGTTTTCATTTGTCTCAAAATATATTTTAATTTTCCTTGTAATTTCTTTATTGACCCATTGGGCTTTTAGGAGCATGTTGTTTAATTTCCACATATTTGTGAAATTTCTGAAATTCCTCCTGTTAATGATGTCTAGTTTCATGCCATTTTGATCAGAAAAGATACATGATATAATTTCAGTCTTATATTTGTTGAGGCTTATTTTGCTCTCTAATATATATCTATCCTGGAGAATATTCCATGTGCACATGAGAAGAATGTATAATCTGTTGCTGTTGGATGGAATGTTCTAAATGTGTCTGTTAGTTCCACATGGTTTAAAGTGTTGCTCAAGTCCAAGATTTCCCTATTAATTTTCTGTCTAGATGGTCTTTCCATTGTTGAAAGTGGTGAATTGATGTCCCCTACTATTATCGTATTGTAATCTATATCTATTTTCAGAGTCTGTAATATATGTTTAATATATTTAGGTGCTCTGATGTTGCGTACATAGATAGTTACAATTGTTTTATCCCCTTGACCCTTTCATTATATAATGTCCTTCTTTTATTTCCCCTAGTTTTTGGCTTAAAATTTATTTTTTCTGATACAGGTATAGCTACCTGTTATCTTTTGGTTTTCATTTGCATGGAATATCTTTTTCCATCCCTTCATTTTCAGTCTCTGTATCCTTAAAAGTGAGATGAATTGCTGATAGGCAGCATATACTTGGTTCTTATTTTATTACCACTTAGTCATTCTCTTTTTGTTGGAGAATTTAAATCATTTACATTTAAGATAATTATTGATAGATGAGGAATTACTACTACCATTTTGTTAGTTGTTTTCTGGTTGTTTTGTAGAAATTTTGCTTGCCTTCTTGCCTGGCTTCCTTCCTTCCTTCCTCCCTTCCTCCTGGTTTTCTGTAGTATTATGCTTTAAATCCTTTCTATTTATGTTTTATGCTTCTATTATACTAAAGATTTCTGCTTTAAGGTTACCATGAGGCTTATATAGAACATCTTGTAACTGTCTATTTCAACAGACAACAAGTTAGTTTTGATTGCTTACAACAACTCTACACCTTTATTCGCTTTCTCCCTCACATTTTGTATTTGATATCAGAATTTTCATTTTACGATGTATATTCCTTAATAATTAATTTTATATGTAGTTGTTATTAGTTTTGTTTTGAACCTTCATACTAGGGATGAAATTGCCTTACACACCATCAACACAGTTTTAGAGTACTCTGAATTTGACTCTTTTACTTATATTGTTGGTATTTTTAACTTTCTTATGGTTCATGTTATTAATTAGTGGCTTTTTGTTTCAGTTTAAAAATCTCCCTTTACCAATTTCTGTAAGGCAGGTCTAGTGGTGATGAACTCCCTTAGCTTTCGTTTGTCAGGGAAAGTTTTTATTTCCCCTTCATTTATAAAAGACATATTTGATGGATAAAGTATTCTTTGCAGTTTTTCTACCCTTTCAATACTTCGAATATGTCACCCTATTTTCTCCTGGACTGTAAGTTTTCTGCTGAGAAATCTACTGATAGTCATATTATTAGTCCTTTGCATGTGATGTGTTTCTTATGTCTTGATGTTCTCATAATTTCTTTGTCTTTTATTTCTGATAGTTTAATTGTTACGTGCCTTGGTTAACTCCTTTTTGGCATGTGTTTGACTGGAGACAACTATGCTTCCTGTACCTGGATATTGGCATCTATCCCCAGATTAGGGAAGTTTTCGGCCATTATTTCTTCAAATGTTTTCTGATCCATTTTCTCTATCTTTCTGCAATTCCTGTTATGTGACTGTTTGGTCTCTTGCTGGTACCCCGTAATTCCCATAGGCATTCCTTCTTCTTCTTGTGTTTTTGACTGGATAGTTTCACATGTTTTATCTCCCAACTCACTGCTTCTTTCTCCTGATTGATCAAGTCTGCTATTAAAGCTTTCTGTTAAATTTCTCAGTTATCATTGTATTCTTCATCTCTAGGTTTCTATCTGGTTCTTTGTATTGTTTGTTATATTAGAAATGTCTGATTGAAGTACAGAAGCTGGATTTAGAAACTCTCTGTATCTACCGTATTCACCAGACCTTGCACCAACTCACTACCATCTCTTCCAGGCTTTGAACCACTTCTTGCAAGGAAAATTATTCAATTCTCAACAAACTGTGGAAAATGCCTTTCACAATTTCATCGCCACTTGCTCTCCAGGCTTCTTCACTGCTGGCATCAGCAAGCTATTGTTAAGATGGCAAAACTGTGTCAATAGTTCAGGCACATGCTTTGATTAATTGTACTGCTTCTTGTGTGAGATACAATAAACTACACTTTTGATTTTAAATTATACATTTCGTATTTAGTTACCTAATGTTCTTTGTCAAACTTCTTGCTTTTTTGGGTTTTGTATTCCAGATTTCATTAAATTTTCTACCTGTATATTCTTGTAGTTCACTGAACTTCTTTATGAGTCTTATTCTGAATTATTTTTCTGTCATTTCCTAGCTCTCCATTCCTTTAGGGTCCGTTATTGGAGTTTTATTGGTTTCTTTGTCTTTGCATTGCCGTCTGCACATTTGAGGAGACAGCCCCCTCTTCTGGCCTTTACAGTTGTCCTAGAAGAATAAATTCTTCTGAGTTCTAGACATTTTTAAGTCAGTCTTCCATGTATCTAATTCAGTTTTCTACAGAAAAAGTGGGTTTTACACCACATCTATTGAGGTTTTTAATTCAAAATACATTTAATATCTACATGAATTCTCTTCTGACCTACATAATCTCATGTCAACATAAGATTATTTCTACTTTTTGCTTATTTTTATGGTTAAAACATCCTCTTTAATCTTCCTGAGACTGAAAATCAGACAATATCTAACATATTTTCCTGTTTAGCTCAAAAGCATCATATCAGAGAGAGCTATTTATTCTGATGATTTCAAAAATTTCTTTTCACCAAGGAAATGGCTTCATGGATCTGCAGAGTTTTTTTTCTACTTCCTTATTGGGAAGAATCTCTATAGGCAATAATTCTGCCATCTATGACCTGGAGAGAGAATTGTTTCTGCTTTCCATTCCAGAGAGAGCTTTGCCAGGCTAATATTTTGCTAACTAACACCAGTAAAAATAGTACTAGTATTTTTGGTACAGAATTCTTTTTGCAGGTTGCTATTCATAGCTACCTTATTGGAAAGAAATACTTTTTAACACAATGGTAAACAAATTCCTACAAAACATTGAGATAAGACTTTGGATACTAAATACACACCCATTAACCAATATTCAAAATCATAGTGGTCATTAACCGAGAGTCTTTCTTTTTTTTAACTACTCAAAAGTATTCTAACAATAATCCTCTTCACTCCCCCTATATTCCTACCAAGAAGATATTTTTGAACTGGCCCATTTTAGTTCTCTGTCTCTCTCTCACTCGCTCTCTCTTTTGTATTAAGTTTGTAATTAAAAAATTCGAACTAAATTTTATGGGAAAAAATTTAACCAGTTTTTCTGCTGCTACAGAAATTATCAGTATTATTCTACTAACACCTGGGCCATCCACTCAAGAAGTAACTAGAATAAACTTTCTGTCCCTTCCATCATTTATCACGTGTTTTGGAAACATTACTCATTGTCATGAACAACTGATATGTAGCTTTTCTGCTTGTGCAGCCACCCCATCTAAGAGGACACCTGCCTCATTGTCTGCCTTTATTCCCCTGGCTTGGTGTGTTACTAGGGATTTGTTAATGTCTCTTACACTTACCTCTCAGAGTAGGTATTCTCTCATAAGGGTTGGGGGAATTATGGACCATAAACTCCTTAGTTTTGATACCTTTGCAGTTTCTAAGTACAGATACAAGGTTTTTTTTTAATTTTTATTTTTAGAAGGTTAATTTCATAACAATGTAGCCTTTAAAAACTTTGATATTTCAAAGATGTTTTAATGGTCACCTACAAGGTCAGATCTTTACGGAGTTATTTAGCCAATTAATCTAGTTAATGTTTTTTGAGTACCTACTGTGGACTTTGTTTGAGTTATCTTTTAGTATCTTATAATTTAGCTGACAAAATTAGACCTGTAGATATACAAACCTAATAACAATATTAGTTTGGGATTTTGAGAAAAACGATGATAATGAAAATTGCTGATGTGCAGTAAAATAGATGGCTTCATAAGAGGAACTTATTACAGCTGAGTCTTTTAAAGTTGATGTGAATTAGAAAAATAATTACTGGAAAATCATTTTACTTGAGCAGAAATAACAGTGACTATACTAGTAGAGCTACAAAAGTGGATTCTGTACAACAAAGGAGTGAGAATAGCAGTTGGAGGTTTAATTAGGTTGATTGTGGATGGCCTTGAAAGCTAAGAGGAAGTACTGAAAGTAATTTGGGTACGATGCAGTGAAAGTGATTATTCTAGTGAGGTAAGAGCAATAGTTAAGGGCAAGGAGAAGTGGCCAATTAGAACATCTGGAGGAGTCCAGGTATAGGATGTCATGGAGGCAGGCTTACAGTAGTTGGAATATGACCCGTGAGGGGTGTCACAATAGAAAACTAGCAGGAATTGGAAACTGTTGGGTGAATTGCGTAGGATCAAAACATTTTTCCCAATTTAAAAGAGCATTGTATATGAGTCCACTTTTTCAACTTTATTAAGTTGTGGAATTTATATTATGAATGATGTAAAAAAATATAAAGTATGACAGTGTGATAAGTCCCAGATCAGAAATAACTGATGCAATAGTGAACTGCTTGTTTCTCAGGCCAGATGTCTGATGTCTTTGGCTGCCTAAATTTTTCCCTACTGCAATCTGGCTCTGACTACTGCATAGTTTTGGTCTTTCCTTTGTTCTCTTTTCCTAGTCAGGAGAGTATCTGTGCTGCCTTTTGGGATTTTATTGACCAATCCTTTTTTCTTAATTACTTTGATTCACAAATACTTACTGAGCACCTACTGTATTGCAGGGAACTGTTCTAGGCACAGAAAATAAAGCAGACTAAAACTGTTGTGTGATGACGGTTAATTAATAATCCCAAGTGCATTTTCATTAGTACTTTATTTTCTAGGCTTTAGGGAGAGAGCTTTTTCATTTAAAGGAGCAAAAGGGAAAAGCTTTTTATTTGGAGAGGGCTGTTTTGTTTTTCTCAAACCCTATCAATAGGTCGTTGCTTTCACCTATAGTTTTGGAAATTTACAAACACTGAACATTTATTTTCATCTCCACTAGGGGACAGTGTGTCACCACTGGATTTTTTTTTTCCATATCAGCAAAATATATACAAAAAGAAAATTTAGCCTCAAATTATTTTGATTTGATATTAATGATCTTATAAATTTAATATGCCTGTTAAAGGTTTAATAAGTCTACCACTTTTGATTTTTGTATATGGTATAGATAGAGATAGGTATGCATATATATATCTATATATATACATCTATATGTGTATATATATAACTAGATATAGCTAGAACACTTTTATTTGTAGATAGTGTTTAAAATTTTGTGACATTTAGATAATTTTTGCATAAGTTCACAAAAACAAAGATGACATAGCATATTAATATTAAACTATAAGCAACCTGAATTTCAGGACAGTTTTGTAACTCATGGAAATTGAATTAGGCTTTAGGTATGGAATTTCTTGAGACAACGAAATGTTTACCGTTCAAGAAGCACTGTGTAATCCCAAAATGTCTAAAGACTAAATATATATACATATATTCTAACTTTATAGTTTTCCTTTTAGCGGAGTACATTGTATTCTTTAGGAATGATGTGTATGGAAGATAAATATCTCTAAAAGATTTCCTTTCAGGTTGTCTATAAAGAGTTGGAGAACAATGAGGTCGTAGCTTTTCCTGCTATTCTCTGAGACAGTATTCTACAAAATCCACATAAACTTGATTCTAACAGCTTACAATAAATTTGTTTACACTTCTTTAATTCAAGTACTGCCATCTGTGTAGTAGTACAACAATGGGATTTAATGTTTTAAGATACACTTTTTAAAAAGTTCTTCAAGTTTAAGTAGTCTAGGAAGTTCCTCCAAAAGTTGTCCTTTGAGAAAGTTGAAAGGGTTGGTTAGTAAGTAAGGAATTGTGAAGACGTGGACATCATAGAAAATTGACCACTTATCCCCTTGCAAAGTGTCGCTTATTAGGGCTTTACTTCTGGAACTGAGGCTTTACGTGTCCAAATTTTGGGGTGGTGGATGAAGAAGGAGATAGAAGAGCTGCTGTGAATTATGGAGATGCCGCTGTCATTCCCAGGCTTCTGTGAAAACAAAGAAATCTACTTTCCCTGATTTCCCAAAATCTTGCCAGAGGCTTGGAAGTCCCTTGAGAATTTCTCATCAACACTTCACTAGTCTGCTTAAGATGATAGACACAAACATCATAAGAAAACCAACCCAACGACAACAGGACACACATGCAAAAAGACTGAAGTAAGGGATTTCATTTGTAAGACTTCATTACTATGTAGTAAATTTAGAATTACCTTATATGTTTAAAAGATAACAGTAATTAGAACTTTTGTGCATCTTTTATCTAAATATAGTATATTTAATCTTAATCTTGAAATTACAAGTGATAGGAAAATAGCTAAATATAAATTTCTCAGTAAAACTCACGGTGAATTCTAATCCTAAATAATTCAGTTTGAGGATTTAGAAAATTAAAAATAGTTATTCTGCATGGGTACTGTTTTGGTATTCTTCCTAATAGTCTTAAAATCCAGCTGTTAAGAAACTCTTCGTTATCTCGGTGAACAATTGTTATGTGCTGGATAAGATTAAGTACAAATTTTTTGTCGTTACTTTTAGCTTGACTTTCATGATATTTTTCTTAACATCTAAGTCAGTAGAAAGATAAGACTTTGTGGATTATTAATATGATTCTTTTGGGGCCTTGTATTGAAAGCTAGAATTTAATTTGCAAGAAAAAAACAAATGTTTTCTTTGTATATATTTTGAGGATATTTGTGGAGACAAACGTTCTCTGGATAATGTTCTTTATTATTGATTTTATATGACAACAGATCTAATTTAGTTCCCTGAATTTAAACTATCTTCAAAATAAATTTTAAGTTAATTTTTTTCTTGTGGAAAGAATGAAACTTGTTTATTATAGAAATTTTTCAAATGTAACAAAGCATAAAGAAGAAAGAGAAATTGCCATTCATCCATTATCCAAAAATAACTCTTGTTAACATTTTTATATTTTCCCTCTTGGTATTTTAAGAAAGCCAATTAATGGATAATCAACTTAGAGCATACTTTTTTCCCTTTTTGGCTGGATTTTATTTTTACTATAATATAGTCATAACCAAGATAAAGAGTAAATACTATATTTCAACTAGAAGTTAAAATTTTATTGTTTTATGAGAGGTAGGGTTTGAAATTGTAAAAATATTTTTAAAAAATTTGCCATCATTATGAAGTAAACAAGATGATAAAATAAGTAATGACAGCTATGACAGTAGTTTAGATTTAAACATATCTCACAACATTAAATAATCTGCTTTTCTTCAAATTTCACAAATCTCTTTTTTTTTTTTTTTTTTGAGACAGGATATTTCTCTGTCAACCAGGCTGGAATTCAGTGGGGCAATCATAGCTCACTGTAACCTTAACTCCTGGGCTCAAGCAATCCTCCTAAGTAGACTACTGGTGGGTGCCACCATGCCAGGCTGATTTTTTTTTTTTTCTTTTTTTTTTGTAGAGACAGTAGACAGTGTCTCGTTTATGTGGCCCAGGCTGATCTTGAACTCCTGGCTTCAAGCAATCCTCCTACCTCGGCTTCCCAAAGTGCTGAGTTAACAGATGTGAGCCACTGTGCCTGGCCTCCTTTTTATTATTATGTGTGGACATACAAACATTGGTGTGCCTTGTTTATAGTTTATGCTGCCAAGATAAACTTGAAGCCTGGGAATTAATGTTGCTAGAGTTACAGATGATAAATAAACTGCTGATAAATTTAATTTCAGTAATTTTTTTCTTTCCTTTACAATGTGGGATTTTGAGTGCCTGCTTTGCTTATAGTACCTTTGTAAAGTCTTGCTTATCATATTGATATCCACTATAAGAATCAGTCATTTTTTTTCAAAGTATTTCTTGTCCATTCTGGACTCATCAGTTTTGCCTCAACTTTCTCTTGTCATTTGGTTCCACCTCCTTCAGGAATCATTTAAACATGATGTGATTTTGCCATGCTCTGAATTCCCTAATCCTTCAATATCTAGTGATAGCAATATTACCTACAGTCTAGTCTTATGCATGTTCATGTACATTACATCACATTGCTTTACTAGAAATGGGGTTGACTTTTTTTATTCTTATTTATTTCAGGGTTAGGATAAATATTCCCAATGACTTGGCTGCTGGAATATTCCATATATGGTTTCTTAAAGGTTCCAAACAGCTCTCTTAGTGGTGAGGGAGGTACCCAAACATAAGGAAGGAATAGGAAAAGGAAATGGTAATGTGATCATAAAGTATTATAAAGATTATAATATTAATTCAACATTTTTTTCTCTGCTGCAGTTCAGATTTTTTTTTTTTTTACCTGTCTTTAGGATCACTAAAACTGTCTTCTGCTCTGCCTATCCAATATTAAACCAGTATAGTTAATTCTTGATTTTAAGTTTTATATTTTAAAATGTTCTTTATTATAGATTCCTATTCTAAGTTGAAAATTTCCATTTTTCATCAACACTTTCATCTTTAATTCTATTTCTTAATATGTTAATCATAGTTATTTTGAAATCCTTGCATACTGATTCCAATATATGTATCATTTCTGGATCTGCTTAATTGATTATTATGGGTTATAATGAGGGGTTATTATGAGAGGTTTTTTTTTGCTTCTTTGCTTTCTGCCTCTTTGCTTGTCTAGTAATAATTCATTGTATGACACACATTAATTAGAAAACATTATAAAGGCTCTAGATAATTTTAGCTTTCTTCAAAGAATGTGAAAATTTGTTCTAGCAAGCAGTTGTATTATAGGGAGATCAACTTGATCTTGTGAAGGTTGTTTGAGTTTTCTTAGTTCTGTTCTAGTAAGTTTTGCTTCTATTCCCAGGCCATAGGCATGGTCTTTCAGAGATCTCAACTGAAAGCCGTGGTTGTTCACCAGGGTCTTTTCATTCTAGCTGGACTCAGATATACCCTCCCTCTCCTCAGCACTGTGAGACCTTGAAATCTCCCCTCAGGTCTCCAGCTTCCTGCCAGTTATTCTCTGCAAGGCCTCATGCAGTCTCCCCCTGGGCGTGAACAGTTAGGAGATGCCAACCACTGAATGGGAATTTTTAGCAGATTTTTAGGACTTCTCTGCAACTCTGTCCTATCAGGGACCTTGCTTGTGGAAATCCAAGCTACTTTGACAGCTCTAAATTGTAATCTGTGTCTTTTGTACCTAGAGATATTGCCATTCTCTCATTGAGTTCTGTTTCTTCTTATTTTGGAAAGATGATCTCAACAAAACAGCTGAAGTGAATGTTAAGCTAAGGGGCTCTTCTTTCAGGGATTATGGACAAGCATTTGTTACCATCTAAGACCTGCAAACAGGATTTTTAATATTTTTACATACAGTTTTCCATATTTAATGGTTATCTATGGTAAGAGGGTGATATCAGCTGTCATAGCTGAAATCAATATACCCCACAAAAATAATAATTCTAATAGCTATTATTATTGAATATTTACTAGGTATCAATGCTTTACATGTCTCATAAAATTTAATCTCCACAAAAAATTCTATTTTCCCATTTTCAAATAAAAAAAAGAGCTCTACAACTTCAATTATTTGCTCAGACATCACTTAAATTGTCAAAACCTGTATATATGAATATCAGCAATCTGACTTGCTCTTCTCAACTGCATAATTTATTAAAGGAGTATTGTATTTTATTCAAGAAATATACACATGGGCCAGTGTACACAAATAAATTACCTTTGTAACTCAAGTTTTATAATTCTGGCACATAAACATTTTAAAATTAACAAGAAATTGCTTTTTTAAAAGTAGTTAATAATACACTTAATTTTTTAGATATATAGAAAAATTGAAATTATATACAGAATCCCCATATACTGTGCACTCGGTTTCTCCTATTAGTATCTTTTATTAGTATGGTACATTTGTTAAAAGTAATGAACCAACATTGATGTATTCTTATTAACAAAGTCCATAGTTTATTCAGATTTCCTTAGTTTTACCTAATGTATTTTTCTCTTCCAGTATACCATATTACTTTCAGCTGTCATGTCTCTTTAGACTTCTCTAGGCTTTGAAAGTTTCTCAGGTATTTCTGGTTTTTGATGACCTTGACAGTTTTGAGGAGTACTTTTCAGGTAGATTGTAGAATGTCCCTCTATTGAAATTTTTCTGATATCTTTCTTATGATTAGACTGAAGTTATAGGTTTCTGGGAGGAAGACCACAGAAGCAAATACCATTTTCATATCATTTCAAAGTGCATACTATCAACATGATTTTTTTTTTTTTTTTTTGAGACAGAGTCTCACTGTGTTGCCCGGGCTAGAGTGCCATGGCGTCAGCCTAGCTCACAGCAACCTCAAACTCCTGGGCTCAAGCAATCCTTCTGCGTCAGCCTCCCGAGTAGCTGGGACTACTAATTTTTTCTGT
>CAUYSK010011644.1:0-21054 GCA_963575035.1 Avahi laniger | reverse complement strand
GGCGGATCATTCTGAGCTCAGGAGTTCGAGACCAGCCTGAGCAAGAGTGAGACCCCACCTCTACCAAAAATAGAAAGAAATTAATTGGACAGCTAAAAATATATATAGAAGAAATTAGCCGGGCATGGTGGCGCATGCCTATAGTCCCAGCTACTCGGGAGGCTGAGACAGTAGGATCCCTTGAGACCAGGAGTTTGAGGTTGCTGTGAGCTAGGCTGACGCCACGGCACTCGCCCCACTCTGTCTCAAAAAAAAAAAAAAATTTTTTCAAAATATTAAGGGAGTACAAATGTTTTTGTAATACGGATGAATTGCATAATGCTGAAGTCAGAAATTTTAGTGTGCCTGTCACCAGAATAGTATATGTTGTACCCAACAGGTAAGTTTCTATCTTTCTTTCCTACCCCACCCTCATCCCTTCTTAGCTTCCAATATTTGTTATACCACTTTATGACCACATGTACCCATCATTTACCTCTCACTTATTAGTGAGAACATGTGGTGTTTGTTTTTCCATTCCTGAGATACTTCACTTAGGATAATGTTTTCCAGTTCCATCCAAGTTGCTACAAAGACATTATTTCATTCCTTTTTATGGCTGAGTAGTGCTCCATGATATGTATATACACCACCTTTTCTTTATCCACTCATGAAATGATGGGCACTTAGGTTGATTCCATATCTTTGCAATTGTGAATTTTGCTGCAATAAACATTCAGATACAGGTATCTTTTTGATAGAATGACCTTTTTCCTTTGGGTAGATACCCAATAGTGAGATTGCCAGATCAAATGGTAGGTCTACTTTTAGTTAGAGCCAAATACTTTGATTAAACACTGTGTCCAATGATATGAACTGAAAAAGTGGAATTAAAGGAAGACTGGAAAGATGATGTAAAAACCTACTCAAGAAGTTTAGCTTCTTGAGTGAAGCGCAAGAAACAAATGGATGATTATATGAAAAGAAAAACTTAAGCAAAGGAGTGTGTATGTGATTTTTTTTTCTATTGCCAATAAAAATAATAGCTAACATTTATTGAATGTTTATTACATTCAAGCTATAAGCCCATTCACATATATTAACTCATTTAAGACTTAACCATAACAGGAAGACACTATTTTCCCCTTTTTACAGAAGGGAAACTGAAGGGCAGAGAAATCGTCAACTTGTCTGAGATCACACAAAAAGCAAGTGGAAAAAAATCGAGATTTTTATCCCGGGTAGGCAACATCTAACTGTTATGGGTTTACTGGTTCTCTAAGAAATTATTAAGTTTTATAGCATTTTTTTTCTATTCCCTATTTTAACACTATAGCAATATACTGTTATTTATGTACTTACATGCCTATGTCTCCGTTTCTCTAGACTGAGGAATTCTTAAGGGTAGGAACTCACCCTCTTTTGTGTTCTCAAGAGCCTAAACAATGCCTGGTATATGACAACAACAACAACAACAAGGACAACTGAAGCTTTATCTGGAATTGACAACATACCAGACACTCAAGAAGTGCTTTGTTCGGTGTATGTTGTTTCGAAGGAAAAAAGGAAGAGAGGTAGGGAGGGCAGGAAGGATTGGGAACAAATGAAAGGAAAGGAGAGCAAAGGGAAGACGAGTTGATTCTAACTATAGAGGCCACTTGCTGTAAAGAAAACAGAGGCTACACAGCCAGTAGAGGAGCAGATATTTTACGAGAACATGAACTACATTTTATTTTTGCTCTGCTCAATGTTTCTAAAATTCAGTCTAAGGTTTAATGTAAATCTATTTGAAAGGAGTTGCTAAATTTTAACTGGAAATACTTCTTTGTGCTAAATAATCTTTACAGCATTCTAAATTATAGCCAAGTAGCAATATCATTACAGAGCTGTTTAGCCATAGCAGTTTATGTGGAAAGTCAGGAGAAGGTGATGATGCATATCAAAATATATAATAAAGAACTTTTAAAAATCATGGGCATCTTTATTTACTCAAAATACTTTTTATTTAGCCATTTTAATGCATTCAAGATTAAAGGGGAGAATGAAACTAAGCACTGGGGACTGCAAAATGTCCATGAAATGATAATAATAATATTTTGTACTTCTACAGCACTTTTCATGAGAGAAGGTCAAAGCACTTTACCACCATTAACACATGCAACCTTCCAGAAACCTGTGGGATATGTAAGTGGTAAGCAGTTTGAAGTCACTTTGTGAGAAACAAAAGTGGAGATGAAAGCGAAAGCGTTAAGTAGAAATACTCAAGGCTGCAAGGTAGTGTCGCTCTTGGGTGGGTTTGTTATCCTTGGATGGCTTACCCTGGGACTCCCGCTGTGCACTGATGGGGCTAGAAAAGACCGCCTGCAGCCCTCACTATTTCTGTCTTCTTTTATATCACCCTGCGACACAGTTCTTCTCACACAACATCCAGAGAAAATATGTGTACATTGGAGAATCACAGAATAGGGCACGGCTGACCTAACTCACTTCCCCACCCACAGTATGTCCCTGGAGAGACACTTGGATAGCCTCTGCTCCAACATTTGCATTTACTAGAAGCTCACTCTCCTGAAGTAGCCCCTTCCAAGTCGACCGAGTAGAAAGATGAGGGCATGGAATTCATTCAAGGCTTGTTACTGAGGGGAGATGAGGTAGAACTCAGGAACCAAGGCAATTTCCATAATTCCTGGGTGCTCCTCAGCTCTCTGATGCTGAATACACTGTCCGGTGAGCAGTTGTGTCTGCTGCTGTCAAACTCTTCCTTTAGCGGTTGTGTTTAGGGAGAAAGATCCTGAGACAAGGAATAAGACCAACAGCAGTTTATACTTAGGCCAGGTGCAGTGGTTCACACCTGTAATCCTAGCATTCTAGTAGGCCGAGGTGGGAGGGTTGCTTGAGGTCAGGAGTTCGAGAGCAGCCCAAGCAAGAATGAGATCCTGTCTCTACTGAAAAATACAAAAATTAGCTGGGCATGGTGATGAGCGCCTGTAGTCCCAGTTACTCAGGAGGCTGAGGCAGGAAGACGGCTTGAGCCAAGGAGTTTAAGGTTGTAGTGAGCAATGGTGATGCCATTGCACTCTAGCCTGGGTGACAGAGCAAGACTCTGTCTCAAAAAAAAGAAAGAAAAAGAAAAAAATTCATGCTTATAGCATTCTCTCCAGCCAAAACCACTCTAGGCAACCCAACATTCTCTACTGTCTGTCTGAATGCTCGTATGCCAATAAGGAGATTCCCCTGCCACACACACACACACACACACACACACACACACACACACACACACACACCAGAGCCTATGAGGGCTTCAGAGGTCCTTCAGCACACTCCTAGCTCTTTACATACACATCACCCACGGGATCTTCATGATAAAGTCAGACAATGTTTTTTGAATAGGTGCTGAGGCATTGTCAGGTTCAAATTAATATACCATAATAAAGGGCATTACCTTAGAATGACCCCCCATGTATTAAGAGATGTTGGAGCACAGCCTAAAATTTAGGGTATATCTGCACATTAGGGTCCACTATTTTATACAGTCTCTGGAGAGAAAATGTCCATTCTCTTGTCCATTTGACACCCACTATATACAATGTACTGTGACAGATATAATAGGTAATCTTTAATCTTTTGAAGCTTATGATGGTGAGAGATTGAAGTATCACCATACCAAGAATTAGATAATAATCTATCTTTGTACGGGAAAAATTGCAAAGCAAGTGTAAGGGAGCAATACCCAAGGACAACACAGACAGTGAGGCTTGTAGAAGCTCAGAAGTGGGAAATATTCCTGAAGGAGGTGGGGCTTAGGCAGAGTCTTGAACAATAGGTAGATGTAGAAAGGGGTCGGGAAATTTTGTACTTTTGTTTTCTGATGTATTCTCATCACCAAGAAGAGAATATTTGTTTGAGTGAGCGAGGGACTGAATAAGGGAGTGAACAGTGATGATATTCCAGGAAAAGAACCTGTCAGGTACTAGTAAGGTGGAAGTTGGAAGATACTGTCACTTTTCAGAAAGAAGATTAGTATATCTCCAAGTCTCTAATATATCAAATGGTGCTCATATCAGCAGTGATGATGGAAAATATGAGAGTAAAGAATAAAGATTTTAAAAATATCATGCCATGATTCATTTCTACCTGAAAACAGATAGAGATGCAATAGCCACTATATAAATGTTAGCTGACTTGAATGAATTACCACTCCGGGAAACCTACACTTTCAATTTAGCTCTAGGGTGCCATAAGGACAAGCTGTCCAGCTCCTTTGAAAGCCACCCAGAATCGGAAAAGAGTGAGAGCATCTCGGTCTGAATCAAGGCCTGACTCTGAATGGCTTGAAATGCTAGGCTTGGAGTCTGGAATTCCTCCTTTTGGCCAGGAACGCCTCCCTGCCTGCACTCGAAAAACACACATCCACATTCTTGCCTTGCTCTTGCTGCTAAGAAGTACCATCTTCTCATCATATCGCATGAGGTCTGGGTGTTTAACATCCTCTTAAATGGGATCACAATGGCGAAAAGTAATATATTATGAAACTAAAATAGCTTTCCCTTCCCTTCTGATTATGTGAAAGGAAGGGTCCAACACAGAGAAAGATCTACTGATGCAGAAAAATTGTTCCCCAACCAATCTCTCCTATCCTGTAAGATATTCTCTCCTACTGTCAGTCTGTACCAACGCCTAGGAGGTGATTATTTTATAGATAATATTTATTCATTTATTCCTTTTTAAGTAATATTTCCATTCCATTTTTTATTAAGGTATAGTTTATAGGTAGCAAAATGCAAAATCATCATTGCCGATACCTGCAACACATGAATACACCTCAAAGGTAATAAGTTGAGCAAAAGAAGCCAAACTCAAAGGAGCACTTAGAGTATTGTGCATTTATATGAAGTTCAAGACATAGAAAATCTAATTTATGGTGATATTTGTTTTTAGTTGAGGTTATGTAAACGTCTTTCTCCTTGAAGATACCAGTGACTGTTTATTTGGTTTAACTTGCACTAGAATCATCCTTCCTTAAATGAATACTTGAAATGACCCCCAATATTGCCTCATAAAGTGATCATAGAGAAGATGAATTGTACTCAAGGATGACGTTTAGCTCCTTCACTCTTTTCCTGTGTCAAAAACACAAAATTATAGGATCCTTACTGAGGTGAGTCTATCATAATGTCCTGTACAGAGGCCTTATGTCACAGACGGAAACGTTAAGGTTAAGCAGAAGGTCACAGTGACAAAGCCACCATCAAAATCCACATCTCCCAAGTCATAACTCACATGATCTTATCAAAAGCCAAAACAAACACACAAAAGCCTCTTTCTACTCACAGATTCATGTGTATACACACACATTTCAGTTGATTTCGAAGTTTAGCCAGTATCTACTTTCTCACAGGACAGTTTAGCAAGGTTAAGAGTCTAGAAAGGTATAAGAAATATCTATTTTCTTTATTTGGATTTACTTACCATCCCACCAACATTATGGAAAGGAATTTTCAAATATGTGTCTTAAGGACACGGAAGCAGGTAGACTCAAAACTGAACTCTCATTTAATTTGGGTGTTCCTGCTCACAGTGATTTGTGTCTCCTGTAACTCAGGTTTAAAGCCAAATAAAATGGGAAAGATATTTATCCAGTGTGCAAAGCCAATTTGATAGCTAGAGCATGGAAAGTTAGTGACACCATAATAAAATTCCAGCTAGCACTTTCAGGTTTGTTTTTTTTTTTAAGATTTTATTTTAAACTAAGCATAAACCTTCCACTTATTTGACCAAATAAATCACCCTCTTAAGTGATGTGTTCCCGCCTCTGCGATAAAGCTCACTCTCGGCCCACAGCCACAGCTCTGCTGATGAACACTTGGCATGTGCATCATTTAAAACATCTTAATAGCCGTTCTCACGCTGTCGTGCGTCAATAGGTGCTTCTTACATTTTCAGTAACTATTTGCCTCTCTCAACTCTGAAATATTCAAGGGTAGAAATTAAATCTTATAATTCTATGCCTCAGTTTCCTTATCTGTAAAATGGAGACGACATCAATCTCTTAGAGTTGAGGTAAGGACTATATGCTTGGATTGTGGCACATCTGCTACAGTGCCTGGAGTATATTCCATTTCAGTAAACGATGCCGTTTACTCATTATCCTGAATGAATTTCATTGAATCTATCATTCATGGAAATGAGTATCATTCAATAATTTACTCAAATCATTATCGTCGTCATCATCAACAACACGAGTATTGCTAGCGTTACATTCCCCAAAGCACAGAGTATTCAGAGATATGGGCCTATAGAAGCAGCATAGAATGCTTAACGCTTTGGGGCTGTCTGACTTAGCTCAATACCCCGCCCACAGCACACGCCCTGCGAAGTATTTGTCTAGCCCCTGCCTAAATACTTGCAGTGCCCAAAAGCTCTCGATTCTCTAGGCAGCCCCTTCCAAAGTTGACGTCCTCTAAGCAAACCTTCCTCATGCTTACGTTTGCATCCTTGAATTTAGGAACTACTGAGTGAATCAATAGTTTCTCCTCATTAAACTCTGCAGAAGTGACTGATGTTGAAGGCTCTCAGGCTCCCTGGAGCTTGAAACACTGCTAATGCCAAGTATGCGTTGTGTAGAATTAGAAAGGCTACCACTTGCTTCTGGTCTTTGTTTGAGGGGCCCTCTCTTCTCCTATTTCACTGCACGGAATATTTCCCCAGGCCCTGCTTGCCACAGATCCTGCAGCCCCATCTTTGAGCCCCAGTTAATAGTCTTTGAAAGTCTGTTACGGGGCCAGAAATCCTGACTTTTCTGGCCATTGAAGGAAAAAAGAAAAAGCAAATATTATCACTCTGAAGTGGACCTTGTTGTCACAGAAGAAAGAGCGGCGCCCACTTTCCAAGTGGAATATAGATGGTACTTATTTTTATATATGGCTAAACACATAGATTACACCAACTTATTTTGTTTGCAATAAAACTGAAATACTACTAATAATTATTTTTATCACCAACTCTGATCTTCTCTGGCTCATGGCTTAGTGAATATATATGTTTTTCAAAAATCAATATTTAATAAAGTTATCAGTGTCTGTGCCCTAAATTGAAGCCCCTCCAGCCCCACCCCCACATGCTTCCAGCTTCTCTGAGAAGCCAAAGAGATCTTTTCTCCTGGATGTTTTCTCCTGGCTGTTCGCCGCTCTTCATCTTAGGGAGTGATGTTTCCCGATAGTGGTTGGTTCCCCAAATGCGCAGCATTTTACTGTTCTAAAAAGTTAGCTACCTCCCTACCCCTGCAGCAAGGATGGAAAGAGGTTTTGGTTGGTCACCCACTTTGTGCTCCATTCTGTGCAGTACACCATTCCCACCTGGTCAACTCCCCTCGCCATTCCTCAAAACTTCTGTCTTCCGGGCCAATTACAAAGCCAGAGATCAGAACTGCTACTGAGAGAGAGTCACTGCCGTTTCTCATACCACCAGTTACTGTCGCCCACTTATCCAGAAATTTTTTTAAAAATCCCAATTCATGCCTTGAGTCTCTTTAAGAAACATTTTCGGGAAGAAATATGCAAAGAAATGGGATAAATAACCATTCCAGATAGTATCTGGAACATCTGGTCCATAAAGTCATTTGTGCTTTCAACACCTTCCTTTACCAAAACAATGCGTGTGAAGGTTCAAAAGGCATATGACACAGTGGACCCAACTGCAAAGCGTGGTCAAGTCCCCAGGGAAGATGTAGGATCTCCAAATCATGTGACAATTTTCCAAAATCATCATAGATGCACAAGTTATATCAATGGCATTTATCACACAGAGGGCACCCCAAGTCAAATGACAAGAATGATGAAATAACGATGATCACGATAGTAGTTATCGTATTGTACATCCTGCCATATGTTAGAGGTGATATGAAGTATTTTAAATGAATTATCCTCTTGGTCATAACAATATCCTATAAGGAGATATATTATCATCCCCATTTTTCAGATGAGGAAATAAATGCTGCAAGAATTTTTTTTGCCAAAATCATTCCTTATCTGAATTAGGATAATGATCCAAGCAATGTGTTAATTTCCTAACATGGAAACAGTTTTCACACAAGTTCTCAGCTTTCCTTGCCAGTGACCTCCTTGGCTCCATACCCCTGATCACACTGTGGTGTCGCCACTATGATGGTGAAAAGCAGCACAGAAAAATAAACTCCTTATAGGACAATCCATTTTTCTTAAGGCTTATTGCATACATGAACTAAGCTACTCTTTCTGATTGCCCTATCTTGAACCTTATTCTGATTCAGTTACACTTTTTAAGGCTTCAAGCCCATGTAACTCTGCTAGCCCAGAAAGGATAATACGAAAGGACAAATGTGATTCAATGAAAGAAAATTTCTTAATCACCACCAGTATTTCAATGTAGGGCCTGTCACCATGAAGCAGCCTATGTAGTTATTGTTCTTCATCATATACCATGTGCCTTGTAAGTTATTTAACCTCTACGATTTATTATCATCATCTATAAAATGCAGATTACAATGATACCTATCTCATTGAGAATTCATAAGTTTCAAATTACATAATGTATCTATAACACTTAGCAGAGTGATTGGCATATAGTAATTGCTCAATAAATAATGAAATATTTAGAATTATAATATACCATCATCAAAGTATAAGAAATTTTTCACTTTGGATAATTTATTCACAGATATTTATTTCTCATGAAATTAGAAAAATGACCTCAAGATCAAGAAATCATACCATGTACCCAAAGAAGGAATTTCCTCTTTAATTTCATAGTTGACTGTGAAATTCTTATTTATAAGAATTCCTGAGGGAAAAATAAACATTACTTTTAACTTCAAATGTTGAATTGTTTAGTTATTACCTAAGTGAACATAGATATTTTCTTCCATATTTTAGGTACCTTTATTCCCCATATTATTTCTTTAATTCAGAAGTCAATGGAAGCATTGTGCTTTCGTTTTGTTACTCAATATTACCATAGTATTCCACAAAAATGATTGTAATTTTCATTTAAAGTAGTTTTAAAATATCATCAAAGTTTTGGAGAACCTACAAATGTTCAAGTTGTAAAAGCCATTTTAAAACATTTAGGGCAAGTGTAGCCCATTCTTGCGGGAAATATAGTTTAAGATGTTAGGCTTTAGGTTGAAACCATCTTGTGTTACAATTCTGTGTCTGCCATGTAAAAGGTGTGTAAACTAGAAGAAAATATTTAATGGGCCCCAATTCAAGTACGAATAAAAGAATATGCGATGTACTTCAAGCAGCTGTGGTCAAGATTAGAAATGACAATGCATGCAGCCCAGGGCCTCATGGGTGATAAGTAAGGCACATTAAACATAAGTAAGTTGTGATGCTAATGGTGGTTTGCGATACTAGCACTGCCAGAGTGTGCAACCGCCAGCGTGGCCATCAGTCGACCTGGTTCTTGGTATAATTTAATTCCCAGAGGATTTAATCTGAAGTCTGTTCAAATAAGGGGTGACTAGATAAATACATATGGACCATACCCTGACCATCTGTTTATGACTATCTACAAAAGGGAAACAGAACTAATGCTAGCTGTAGTATCTTATGTTTTAGTGATTTTTAAACTTTTATTTTATATGCCCTATTAGAGTTTTAGAAAACATATGTAATCTCTTCCACAGTGGTAAGTGGACATCTAAATTTTTTCATCATAAGAATGTATAGTTGCCAAGGATATAATTCCTAGTCTAGTATATTTTCTGAATGTGCTTTAAATATGTGCTACTTTTCAAAACTTTGGAGTTGGAGAATTATCTCATTCAACTTTTATATACTATCTTCTATACAAGCTAATTGGCAAAAACAATTTTTTGGCATCCACTCAATCAGTCAAATAAGAATTATTACTATTTTTTTTTTTTGGTCAGAAAATGCCTGACTCAGTTTTTTGAGTTTAGATAAACCCGTTAATAAATGATTTCATGACAAGCCACTCTCTTCCGAATTCTAATGCAAATATAGATTGACAGGTATTAAAAAACACAGAGTTGTCAGGAATTTGTCACTGGGATAAAGAAGAGGCGCACGTTCTCACTTTGTTTTTATAGGACTTCTCTCTGAAGCAAGACATTTCCCTGTGGCCTCTTGTTCGGTGCTTCAGAAGTTTTTAACTCCCAGAGCAATGAACCACAGTGAGAGTCATGAAGGGGAGAAACTGATCTTTATTAAGTGGAAGCTGGAAATTTGTCAAAAGTAGGTGGGAAAGAAGAATGGCAATGCAAAAGAGCTTTTGCAAGAATCAATTTTAAAAAAAGAGGACATATGAATCTGAAAATTGATTTCCTTAAAGTATATGCTCCCACATAACCCTGGACAGTTTTTGTGTATGTCCAAGTAAACACTCAGACCAGCTGGAAGATAACCACCTTATACAATCCTTTTCCAGTATGTGGGAAAGCAATCTATTAATAGATTCCAACACTCATTTAAATATTCATAGAGACTTGAAAAGTCCTTAAAATGTCAGAACTGGACACTTGGAGAACATCTCCACATCTAAAGTATCAATTGTCCATTTTGCAGATGAGAAAATTGACTCTCATGGAGTTGAAATGATATAACCCTGATTGCCAAAAATAGTTCTTATTTTGAAAGAAGATTCAAAGTCTTATGGACCTAGAAATACCCATGAGTAAAATTCTGCATTAACTCATTATCTACTCACCTCTTCCAGAACATAATTGGGCCCCTTATTTGTTCCTGGAATTACCAGAGACACAATGATAATTTGGACATATATCATGCCCTTCAAGAGCTATCAAAAGAGGTAGTGTGTGTAACAACAACGACAAAAGTATAAATCAAGCAGGAACATAAAAGTAGGAATGTGAGTGCCAGAAACAGTGTCCTGTCCATTTGGAGAAGCCTAAAGAGTCTGGTTTTACTCTTATGGGTAGAGTACCCAAGTGTGAATTGATTTCCAAGGCCACCACATTGCTCATTAAATACAGGCCAGGAGATGAGCATCTTTCCAATATTGCTAAACTTCTCCTATATGGAGCTAAAGTCTTTATGGAGCAAAAGTTGAGCCAGTTTCAGCCACTGACTGACTGGGGAGTGAGAACCCAAAGCCTAGCCCTGTTTTTCTCCATCTCAGTAGGCATGAGGGCTACTCAATGCCATGCAGACAACCCTCTTGTGATCAGCAACGGATGGTGAACAGGGAGCTCTAGTGGCAGAAAAAGGTGGAAGAAGTGCTTTTGGAGTGGGGGGGTGTGGGAGGAAAGGGGATGGGTAAATTCACAACTAACGGGTGTGGTGCACGCTGTCTGCATATGGGCACACTTATAGCTATGACTTGGGCGGTGTAAAGGCAATCTATGTAACCAAAGCGTTTGTACTCCCATAATATTCTGAAATTAAAAAAGAAAGAAGCTAGAAAAATGGGACAAATATAAAAAAATTAGAAAACTCTTCTTTAAATTCCTTCAAAAATAACTTCTGGAAAATCTATCTTTTAATAACTACAAAGAGCATGGAATACACACAATGCACTAAACAGTCTGACCTTTTCTCACACCGCCAAACTCTCACAGCATTTTGTCTCTGCCTCTCTATAACACAGGTTCTTGTCTCACCGAATTAACTTTATACTCTTACTGAGCTCTTTCCCTACATCTACTCTATGAGCTCCTTGGAGAAAACATCTGGGTCCACCTCATTTTTGCACCCTCTTGAAACAGAACCACATAATAAATGCTCATTTGAACTAAAATTCAAGGCCAAGGAATCAGTTAGTACCATGCACATAATACAAAGTTTAAGACTTCTGCTGCAGACCCCGATTTGGCCTCCAGACAAAAACTAAATTATCCCACAAACATTTTTCCCCCTAACTTTCTTAGTCTCTGCTGGTATAAACTCCATGTAAATTATAATGTCTATTTTCAGTTATTTCCCATAAGCTGGTTGTTCTGCGATATCGCACGCCTGTCAGGTTATGCTAAAATCCAACAACGGCTTGTGAACTCCATTGCCGTGACAGCCTCAGGGCCAATTCTCAGAGATATGGCCACCAAGTAAATCAGGAACGATATTTTCATTATGTCTCTTTGTGGTTCAAGATAGCACTAGGTTGGATTTAACCCAAAGCAAACTTTGGGGATAAGCTGGGCTCTCTGCGAAATTCTGATTTACAGCAGAAGAGCTGACAGCCCCTTTTCTGTAACCTCACAATCAGGTTTCACTATACTACCAACCCCTAACTTGATTCTTTGTCTCTAATTCAATAAAAGATTTTTGCTTCCAAATCACTTTCAAATCTTCCAGCTGTGCTTTCTCCTGGTGCCTGATAGGTACATTGCCTTCCAATTGAATTATCACCCTACTTATCTATTTTTCTATATTAAAGTCTGGTTAGCTGTTCTCTTTCTAATGCCCTGGGGTCTGGCCCCTTCCTTGGCAGAGCCTACCATGACTTTCCCAGTAATAGCACTAGGTAGACTCGTTACGTTTCAACATTAAACAAGCTGTAGGAAACTTTCAAGTGTCTTCCGTGAAAGAGAAATGAAATCTTGGTATACCTATAAATACATGGTGTTTTTCAGCCCCATTCCTGTTTGTTACATTTTAATGCACATTACTGTATGCAAAATTAGCTCTCAAAAGTAAAACTGTGGCTTAGTGAGCATTAAGAATGGCAAAGCGCACGACTAATTGAACCCCATAAGGGACTTGTAGATAATTTTAAATGATAAATTCTCTCCCTCCTCTTCTTATTACTTAAGGAAAAGCTGGTGCTCATGGAGGTGGGGGTGGGGAAGCAGTGAGCCCGAAATAAAACATTTCCAAAAGGTTATCAGCACAGGAAGTTCCCTTACAGCAGCATTGATTGTATTTGCTCCTCGCTGGACCAGCCAATGGACCCACTTCGATATACACATCACTGTCTCCGAACATCAGAGATGCACTCCCAGCCTTCCCCAAGAAAAAGCACAAGTTCCCCTGGCTCGGAAAGGGCTGTCCAAGGGTCTCTCCAAAGAAAGTTGGTATTAAGCGCCTGTGGCCTCGCTGGGCATTATAGGGACCCGTCAGGCCCCCAAACACTTCACGTTGCCAGTTCAGTCTCTGGATGGTCCAAAATTCACAGAAAAGAAGGAGATAACCAAGTAATTGCAATGAAAGATGTTGAAGGGGAATTATTTTATACTAAATTACTATATCCTTGTAAATGAATGGGATTATTTCCAGGAGAGAAATATTAAGAGAGAGAGAGAGAGAAAGAGAGAGAGAGAATTATGTTTACCCAAGTGGAAAGTTTTATTTTCAGTCATAAGCTGAGGCTTCATATCCCATTAAGCAGCAAAGGGAAATAACTCTTTCAGTCTGATCTTTTTCCTTTCAGTTTCGATTTAAATGAAGTAGAAAAAATAAATAAATAACCAAGGCCACAGGTCAAAGGATTCCAGCTTTCAAAATCAGAACACTACTAGGGATGTTTTGAGGCAGTCAATGACCCCGGGGAATCAATGTAGGTTCTGTCGGAACCAGGAGACACCACAGGGGCTTAAGGGGGTGCCTCAAGATCCTCTATCATGCTGGCTGCTGAGGCTCTGACCCTGGCTAGGATCAGCACTGCCTCTCCTCATTTTTTCCTTGTAGGGAAAGTGAGACAATTTAATTCTCCATAGACGATGCTACACAGTAAGGACAGTCTTTATACACCAGGCTGCAGGATAAGTGTTGGGAGGGAAGCACTCCACCATGCATTGGAGTCAAATGTGCATCTACCTCTGTGGATGCAGGGGGTGGGGGGTGGCCTCTGCCTCCAGCCACATACCCGTGTCCATTATGGAAAAGACAGGAAGGCAGAGTTGAGAGGCTAGAGAGCCTCAGGGCACTGGGAAATGTGCAGCAGCAGCAGCAGCAGCAGGAACAGGCAGAACTCAAAAGAGTCTCTGAAATGGAAGACTTCAGGCAGGCTGGCACAATAGGATTTCACTGTAAATACAAATTCCTTCTGAATTCATCATCTCTTCCCCACCTGATTCAGAGGGAACACCACCAGGGTCTATGCTGGTAGCATTTTCTTTGCCCCTGAGCCCTTAAGAATGGAAATCTACAGTAAAATATTTCAATAGCTATGGTCCAGCGATCATGATTATTATACCATTGGCTTTCGTTCAATTCCTGAGGCATTCCTGATCAATATCTTGGTGAAAAAAGTGAACACTCAGAGAGGAGAAAGCTCTATAAGTAATTCCACCAGCCTTCTTTCCCCGATGGTAGTATGAGCTCATAAAGATTGTGTATTTTCAGATAAATTTTGTGATCTTTTCCCTTAGGGTGTTACCCAGCTGAGTATATTAAACAGCTTCCCAGACACACAATAACTCCTTCTCATCATCGTCTCTTGTCTTTTCTCAAGGGCTGTTCCTTCCCAGTCTTTGATATGTTGTTCACCTTGTTACTACCTAACTTGTCAGGCATTTCCTCTGTGGTTTCAAACATTTCATGCATCGTTGCTCCTTATGTCTTTTTCTCATATTTTTTGCTTCCTAGACCTTGAATGTTTTTTTTTAACTGCAATATTTCATGGCCTTCACTTTTCATACAAAATTTGCAATATGTTTCCATTTTCTTTCTGATCATGCCATACCTCATACTCTTTAAGACATTAAGTTGGATCCCTTTCCAGATGAATCTCCCATGAAAAGAAGGCAAGGAAGGAAAATAATGTTGATCATCATAAAGCCAGTGTGTGTACCAGGATGACTCTAGAAGATGCTACACTGACCAAGAGTAAAGATGTGATGCTTTTGGTCAATGACAAAGACAAACAGGTCCAGGTCCGCACGGATGCAGTTAAGTTGCAAAGGAGAGAGTTTGTCTTTCTCTAACGTGATTAGCATTTGAATCCTTAGAATCAATCTCAAAGCCTACACTACCAACCAAGAGTTAAATTCTTTTTAAAAGACGGTCTTCAAGGTTAGCAGACGTTGAGATAAAAATAAATTATAACTCAAGGAGAGGTGAAAATCAAGAGATCTTTAGCACAGAAGAAGGAGATGTGTTTTTAACTGAGTTTTGAAGCCATATGGAGAGCTGATGAGGTGGAGAAATGTAAGCAGGATTTTTTTCCAGATGGTGGGCACTTGAGTTGAAGAGCTGAATTTTGTGGAGGCCAAAGATCCAGGGAAAAAGGATTTCGAGGCTGCAGAAAATTGATTCTCAAGGTCGAAGGAAATGAAGTATTCAATTGTGAATGAGAGTCTAAAAAATGGAGGGTCTAGGAAAAGAAGGTGACATGTGGAGCCAGCTGGTGGTTTCCAAAAAATTTCCTCATACTGTATATGTGAAATTAAAAGGATATAAGGAAGACTCACTGACTCAGCAACACAAACTCCATGTGTTCCTCTGGAACAACAAAAGGATGATCTCTGCACAGAAAGCATACTTAAGTGGAAGAAAAGGTAATCAATGTTCCTAAAATGGGATCTCTAAACTACCTGCATTTGAATCACCTGTAGGATTTGTTTTTTAATGCAGAATTCCAGGCTTTGATCCATTTCCTACTGAAAAGAAACTCTTTGTAGAGACAGAATTTTTAAAAGTTCACCAGGTGACTCTTATGGTAGTGAATGCATAGTCTGCCAATGACAAATATGCTAGAGACAGTCGCAAGTGCTAGTGATACACCTAGGAAAGCTTCTGGTGCCCCCAAACTGGTGGTTGATTTTGAAGGGCACTAAAATATATTTAACGCTGCGCCCAACACCAAAATGCTAAAAGGTAATTACATGAATCAATATTATCACATGAAGAAACTACAAAACTTTCATTAACAAGGCTGATCATATGATGGGGGTTCCTGAATAATACCATTTTCTATTTATTTGATGGTTAAACACAAAATATTTTGTGATTTTAAGGCTTTGCTTGTTTGTTGTTTTTTTTTTTTTTAGGAGAGGAAAATTGCTTTTCTCTACCCTGCTAGGTTCTTTGGCTGGTCTACAAGTTAGATTGACATAAGACAACAGGAGAACAACAATTTTAATCACGTGTGTTCACATACACAGGAGTCCCCCAAAAATGTGAGACTCAAGGAAGTGGCCAACGATTGAGGTTTATATAGCAGCCCGAACTATAGAAAGGGATGGGGACTTGGGGCTGCTGGGGTGGTGAAAACAAATTATGGGAGAGTGAGGGGAAGTAATGTATGGTGAATAAATGTTGTCTTGTTACGAAGATAAAAGTCTCTCAGATGCTAACAGTTGTCTCAGAGTAGCTCTCTCCCTGGTACGGATACCTTCGCTAATGAAAATTTCCTTTATAGATACAAATTTCTCTTTAAAATGGGAACTTTATTTTAGACAGTTGAGGAGGAGCGGAAGAGCTCTTCCTGTGTTGGCTGGTTCTTGATTACTTTTAGCTCAAAGTGACCAATATGCCAGGTGGCACATTTTGGGGTGGTGTGTCCTGAGCCCCAACAGTTTGTTTGAAATCTATATTCCTTGCAGAGTGACCATGGCATACTTACGTTTGGGTCCCTGGGGACCTGGTAGATTTTTCATGCTCATCAATGGAGAGAAAATGCTTTGCTATTGAGTATATGGCCACAGAAAAAGTACAGATTTGGATGACTACATACTTATTCTAAGACAAATATGAAAATTTCCTTTTAAAGATATGCTTTTTTGTGTGTTTTGTTTGATTTTTATTATTCTTAGTTCTTAGTTTTCTTGTTTCATGGAGATAAACAAAAGGGGCATTAAAAACTCTGAAAATATTATAATAAAACAGCCTTTTAGGGATCTGTAGATTGTGGATATTGTTTTATATATTGCCAGGAAGTTCTGTTTGCTAAGATTTACCCTAAAGTAAGTCTATTACTGAGCTGATATGCTGTTGTTCATAAAGGCCATTCTAAGTCAAAGGGTAATGGTTAAAAATTCTTTTCACTGATTCACTGTAAAATGGAAAATGTAAAAATACTTCCTTTTCATGAAGACAAATTGCATTTTTAAATTCTCCTAATGAAGCAGCATTCATCAATGCTTGCTCATTTGTCTTTGCAGGGGGAGTTCTGGGGCATAGATAAGAAGATTAATGTCTCTGAACTTTTCAATACATTGAGTTCAGTCATGGTTCTTCCCTGGTGAGCAAAATTAAGTCAATATCATTACTAACATTCTCAGTAACATTTTTAGACTTACATTATGTTTCCATCTATTCTTTCTGTTTTCAGACTGAGAGAATCTATCCAGATATCACAGCTTATGTTTCTAATTCACCAAGATTATGGTTTTTATTTATTTTCATCTTGGTGAAAATAAAATTGTGGCCAAACGGGATGGGATGGTAATATACAAAGTTAATAGTGCTTGAGAGCTTTAAAGAATAAGAAAGAAGACAAGTCCTTTGTTCCCTTAAAAATCATTCATTTACCAAACATTGACTAAACATTTACTCTAATTCAGGTATTGAAGAAGGCTCTGAAGAAGCAGATAAATAATAAACTAATCTTTCTCCAAAGACTCGAATTTGTTGGAGTCAAGAAAACAACTACATGCTGTATATGAGGGACAGGGCACTACTCGATGGAGGGAGAAAATACTGTACGAATAAATTAGAAAAGTACTTAAAGAGGAGAGTCTTTTGATTGAGAAATAGCAAATAAGGTGTAGTTATTATACTGGGTTTAACATTATCACCCCAAAATTCATATTCATCAGTAATCTGTGAATGTGAACTTATTTGGAAATAAGTCTTTGCAGATGTAATGAAGTTCAGATGAAGTCATTCTGGATTAGGGCGGGCCTGAATGCAATAACTGGTATCCTTAGGAAAAGAGGGACATTTGGACACAGACACACAGGGAGAGTACCATGTGTTGATGGAAACAGATTACCGTGATGTACCTACAAGCTGACCCCTCCCTCTTAAGTCTTCAGAAAAAGCACAGCCCAGCCAACACCCTGATTGAAGACCTTTGACCTCGAGAACTTTTTTTCTTAGCCACCTTGTTTATGATACTTTTTCCTTAGTTTTCCATAGAAAACTAAGACCAATATGTATAACAATGCCATATATACCATGCTGCATTTGGAGAAAAAAGAGTTCTATAGGAAGCCTGAAATATAGAGATTAAAATAGAAGGCATCATCAGGAAATGTAGCTGAAAAAAAAGATGAAGATCTCCAGAAGATGAAAAAAAAATCACATGCAGGACTGATACTCACCTGGTACAACCACAAGGGATAGAGCAATGGCTCTAATTATTTTTATTTATTGGTACCCATGAATCATAAATTTTTAAATATTTTATATCTTCTTCTTGTACATGTGCCATAATAAGCAGTGTACACTTCAAATTGGAAGCAAAGAAAAGCCCTGGAAGTGGTTTACAATGGGACCTGAAAGAAGCAGGATTATTCTTGATTTTGTTGTTTTTAGAAAAACTACTCTAAATGTTTTATGCACAAAAATCACTTTAACAGAAAAAATAACACTATAAATAGTAAAAAATGGGTAAATGTAAAATATCTTTTTTAAAAATTCTTTTAAAACTAATGATTAAAAGGCTGAAATCCTATTATTCGTTATTTTGTAAGAAATGTTATTGCAGTGCTTATCATTTCTTCCTTTAAAGTGATTTTGAAGGGTATTTTCACAGGGTATGGAATTCTAGGTGTTTTATTCAATCAGTATATTTCAGATTTTGTTCTGTCAGCTTCTTTTGCCATTTTTCTAATGAGAACTCAGCCATCATTCTCATCTGTGTTCCTCTGTGACAACATGGAAGAGTCTGGAAGGCGTTACATTAAGTGAAATAAGCCAGGCACAGACATACAAATACCACATGATCTCAGACATATGTGGAATCTAACAAAATATTAAAGTTATAGAGGTTGAGAGTAGACTAGTCATTACCAGATACTGGGGAGAAGAGGAGGAGGGGGAGGAGAGGAGAGGTAGATCAATGGGTACAATGCTATAGTTAGACAGGAGGAATAAGTCCTGGTACTATATTGCGCAGTAGGATGACTGTAGCTAACAATAATCCACTGTATATTTCAAGTAGCTAGAAGAGAAGATTTTAAAAGTTCCCACAAGAAAGAAATGATAAATGTTTAAAGTGATGGATATGCTAATTACCATAATTTGATCATCAAACAATGTATATATATATATCAAAACATCACAGTGTACCCCATAGATATGTAATTATTATGTGTCAATAACTAAAATAAAAATTAAATATAAAAAATTAAATATTAAAAAAATAGTCATTTTATATATTGAACTTTAAAATATATGTAGATATAATAATATATTACTAAATTCATACTAAAAATGGAAGTGACATGTAGATTTATATTTTGTGAGGTTCTTACATGATAGGTAAAGTATTAATAAGTTCAGGATGCATATTATAATTTTTTCAGCAAACGCTAAAAATTAATACCAAATTAAAGGAAAAAATCCATAGAGAAATATAATAGAATATTAGAAAATACTTGATTAACTTAAAAGAAGGTAGAAAGAAGGAAAAAGAGCAGAGGACAAATAGAAAAAAAATATCAATATAATAAGTTTAGATCCAATTGCATCAAAATATAAATATATTCTATCAATTAAGGGAATCTCTTATCCAGCCAAACTGGATAAAAATTCTAAACCAAATATATCTAAATATACCAAATATAAAGATACATACAGGTAGAAGGTGAAAGAATAGAAAATATCATGTTCAAACATTAAGGTTAATAAAGTTGAAATAGCTCTAGCAATATCAAACTTTGAGATAAGAAATGTCACTAGAAGTACAGAAAGGCATTTCGTGAGGATAAAAGGGCCACCTGCTCTAGAAAACATGACAATACTCGTAATGGATAACTTTGTGTGTCAACTTGACTGGCCACAGGATGCCTAAATATCTGGCTAACCACTATTTCTGGGTGTACCTGGGAGGGTGTTTCAAGAAAGATTAGCATTTTAATTGGTAAATTGAGAAAGGAAGATGGCTCCCCTCAATGTCGGAGGCAGGCATCCTCCTTTTGAGGGCCTGAACAGAACAGAAAGGTGGAGGAAGGTTGAATTTGTCCTGACTGCTTGAGCTGGGAGACTGATCTTCTCCTGCCCTTGCCATTCTTGGTCCTCAGGTCTTCAGAACACCACTGGCTCTGGGTTCTTGGGCCTTCTACCTACACCACTGGCTTTCCTGGTCTCCAGCTTGCAGACAGTAGATTATGGGCCTTCTCAGCTTCCATAATGAAATGAGCCAATTTCTTATTAAAAAAAAAAAAAACCTCTCATTTTATATACATATATATAGAGAGAAAAGTTTTATATATACATAGTTTTATATATATTTCTTTATTATGTTATATATAACCTATATATTATTTATATATAAATATATATATATATATTTCCTATTGGTTTTGTTTTCCTGGAAAATCCTAATACAATACTGAGTGAATGTACATCTAAATGTGGACCTTCAAAATGCATAAGGGAAAAATTAAAAGGGAAAATAAATACATTCTATAGGATGAGACAAAGAGAGATTTCAACCCTCTTTTTTCAATAATTGATAGATAAGTGACAAAAAGTTCAATGAAAATGAAAAATATTTGGGTATCAGAAACAGTCATCTTTTTTTTGGATTTTTTTTTATTTCAGCATATTATGGGGATACAGATGTTTAGGTTATGTATGTTGCCCTTGCCTCCCCACTCCCCCCCAAGTCCGAGTTTCAAGTGTGCCCATCCCTTGGACAGTACGCATTGCACTCTTTGTGTATGCAAATACCCGTCCCCTCCTCCCCCCTCCCCAACATCCAATAGATGTTATTCTTCTGTGTGCATTTACGTGTTGATCAGTTAATACCAATTTGATGGTGAGTACATGTGGTGCTTGTTTTTCCATTCTTGGGATACTTCACTTAGTAGAATGCATTCCAACTCTATCCAGGAGTATACAAGAGGTGCTATATCACCATTGAGAAACAGTCATCTTGATTTAACTATTTATGCAATACTACATCTAACCACCTTGAACATATTCTTTTAAGTGGATATGGAAA
>CAUYSK010011642.1:0-32915 GCA_963575035.1 Avahi laniger | reverse complement strand
TTAGCCTAGCTCACAGCAACCTCAAACTCCTGGGCTCAGGTGATCCTACTGCCTCAGCCTCCCGAGTAGCTGGGACTACAGGCATGCGCCACCATGCCCGGCTAATATTTTTCTATATATTTTTAGCTGTCCAATTAATTTCTTTCTATTTTTGGTAGAGACGGGGTCTCGCTCTTGCTCAGGCTGGTCTCGAACTCCTGAGCTCAAACAATCCGCCTTCCTGGGCCTCCCAGAGAGCTAGGATTACAGGCATGAGCCACCACGCCAGGCCAACTAGTCATTTTTAAAAATAGTGCCACGGCATATGAGTATCTATTAATCATTTGTGTGATAATGGGCTCCTAAAGCAAGTAAACTGCTGAAGGACACACAAAGATAGGGTGACCCTTTAATTTATCATCCACACCAGGACACTTTTGAGAGTGAAAGGAGGGGCTATCTGAATGGGACCTCAGGGTAGCATGCCTAATCTAGGGCTATCCTAGGCAGCCCCAATTGTATGGTTTTCCTATACAATGAGCTGGTAACCAACAGAACACCAATTCTACTCAAAATTTGAGTTAGTTGTAGAGCTTCAGGTGACTGCCTTCAGGTGACCGCTCTGATGACATTTACATTGGCCATAGGGTGCCCCAAGATCGATAGGTTTTATAACATTCTACTTTGGAGCAACCTCAAATTAAGGCCCCTTAACAGAAGATGTGATTGTTATTGAAGGGGGCAGGCAGGAGCTGGCGGAATGTCCCCTGAAGGCTAATGTGTTACCAGGCAGGCCTAACAGGATCTGCACTTTTGCGTGGTTACCTCCAGGGTTCAGTATTTGCGTGCAAGCTCTGAAAATCAGAATAGCTGGTGGATTCAGAAGTGATTGGCCTCTAGGGCAAGGGATATAAAGTCATGATTCACGAAGAAACGCAAGGGCAAATAAACAATATAGGAAAAATTACTCTCACTAGCAATCAGGAAAATGCAAATTAAAGCAACAAGGTGATATTGCTTTTTGCTATTGAGACTTGCAAAACTTAAAAGTATCAGCAATAGTTAATACTGGAAAGAGAAGTGTATTTTAAATCCATATACCTCTGTGTCTTTAAACTGATTGTTTTCACAGTGTAATTTGTAAAAGCTACGTTAAAAAAATAAATAAGATATAAAAGATAAATAGAGAAAGAGTTAGAAAACAACATAAAGCAGGAGCCAGAGCAACAGGATGGAGTCTTTGGAAGAAGTGAGCACAGAGGGGTTGCCAGCAACAGAGTAGCAACAGATATTTAAGAATATGAATATATAAAATCGAATTTTAAGTGTTTTCATGTCTATGACATAGAACCCTCTCCTTTGCCCCCAAACTTAGGTAAATTCTGCCGCTCAAAAAGCCCTTGAGTAGCTGTTCTTAGAACAGTGGGCAGAGAGGGCAAAGAGAAGCCCCAGACCAGAGACACACATAGGGTTAAGAATTCAGGAGGGACAAAAACTCAGAGCCAGAGCGACCATGAGAATCCATGCTCCTGGGAAGGTATAGAAATCTTGGGGAGAGCATTGCAATGGCCACAGAATATGGGAGATGGGATTTGTGGCAATATAACTAAATTTCAAAAATCCAGATGACCCAGCTGATATTGAATTGATAAATAGTTATACAAGGATTTCAGCAGGCCCAGTTCCACCCTGGCCTGGGAGACACTGTCTCTGTCAGATCATTTTGTTCATTTCTTCTTTAATCTGTTATGTATTGAAGTTCTGTTTTAATTCTCAGAGGGTGATCTTATTTCTAAGTTTGGGGGCTATACCTTCCTACTGCCCCGCTATGTACCAACCATAAGCAGGAAGTGCAAACATTTGCCATAATTGATAGCTTTTGTTTCTTGCTGCTTGTAAGACCAAAATATTTGCTGAATTAATAGGATCACTTAAGGCACCGATCTCACTGGTACCATCTGTTATTATTTGGATCTTTAAACTTTTCAAATGGAAACAACAGCCTGGAATTGATATAGCATCTCAGAGAAGGGAGTTGGCCATGTACTTCAACATAGAAATCCAGCCTATTTCTAAGTTGAGATGTAACAAGATTATATCATAGGTGTAGTGCAGGATACTAGGGGTAGAAGAAGAATGCAGCACTGTGCCTGCTTTGGAGCAGCTAACAATTTGTAGTGGGCAAGGTGAGCCCAATCAGGGTAGATACAGCACAGTGGAAACCCCAAGAGCTGAAGAAGACAGTAAGTGGAATTGGTCTTAGGCTGGGCTGCCTTTTTTTGCAGATACCCTCCATTGGCCCCCATCCACCCTGATCCACTCTCCACCCCTTACTATGCCCTTGAAGTGGACCCTTACAAACTGCATCACCCAGGCTCACGTGCCCTCCGGTTCCTGGCCAGGTTCCTAGGGAAGGTTCGCTCAGGAGACTGGCAAGCAGGAAGAAGGAGAGGTCTGGGTATTTCTGCCCGGCTCCATCTTTCCTTTGACACCGTGATTCTGGCAGGACGAGTGATGCTTCTCCAGGCTTCTCCTCCATGGCTCAAGCTCTCCCTGGGGCTCTAGTCACACAGCATCTCCTCCTTGTTCCTCCAGACCCAGGGGTGCTCAGAGCTTCTCCATCTCTCGTCTCTGGGTATCTCAACGCCTCCTGTTGTTTCTATCAACCTGCTCACACCTGTTGGTAGTATCTATACTATCTCTCCAGTTGAACCATCTGAGTAGAAATTCTGGCAGAACCCTGAGGGATACACATTGAAACAAAGGTTGACTTCTCACCTGTGCCATATGTCCATCATGGGTTAGCAGGCAGCTCTGCTGGCAGCCTAAAGCTGATGGATGTGCCAACATCTCCATGGTTGCTGCAGCAGGAGAAAGAAGTGGAAGGTCTTAAATGCTTTGGCCAGGAAGTGACACACAGCGTCTCTTCCCCCAGTCCATTGGCCACTAGAAGTTGTGTTTTTGGCCCCACTTGATTACAAGAAGCTGGAAAATGTGGAGGAGCACATGGGTCTTTGGTGAGCAAGAGATGTCTCTCTCCCCCACCCCCATGGTCTAAAGGAGGGTGTGGCCAATTCCACTCTGGAAAGGGAGCAGTGACGGTTAAAAGCAAGTCTTCAAGAAATTGGAGAAATGCGGTTCAGAGTCCTCACTACTTGTAACCAGGTTCGTGAGCATGTTTCCGTGTATTCATATAAGATACAAAATTACTCCATTTGTGATGTGGCGATACCTGGAGATGACAGCTTCTGCAAAACCATTTTCCAGAGCTATGGTTTCTGTGGATTTTGAATTTTTAAAGATGGTACTAGGAGCTTGCTTAATATTGCTGGGAGGCTTTACATCTCAAAAGTAAACATCCTGACTTCATAATTTTGTCTGGGAATAGCCCTGATTAGAGCCTTACAGTTATTATTCTCACCAACTGCTACAACTCTTTGGGGGGTGATAATCTTGGGTACAGACAGGTACAGTAGGCCTGAGATGACATTATGAGATGGAGAAACTATCCCCATAGACTCTTCTCTCTACCCCTAAGGAGCCACCAAAAGGAAAAGAATCAAGTTCATTCTGTTTTCCACAAAACAGGAAATTTTAGTTCAGCACAACAGTTACAATTATGGGATCTCAGATATTCATGCAATTATTCTACAAATATTTATCGAGCTCCTGTAATGTGTCAAATGCCAGAAAACACTGAAAATACAGCAGCAAACAAGCAGGCACAGCCCTCCCTTCTTGCCCTCCTAAGGAAGACCAGGCATTAAATAATGAATCACACAATGAATTTTTTAAGTTACAAGTATGACAAATGCTATAAGAAGAAATGCAGAATGGGATGAGAAAGGTAGGAGGGTCCTCCCAAGACTAGGAGGTCAGGGAGGTGGCAGAACGGGAGACTTGCCTCACTTGTAGCCTGGAATGACCTTGGCTTTTCAGAGAGGCTAGGAAGGGGCAAGACAGGGTAGGATTTGGAGTAGTCTTACCTCTCCAGGATATTTACATGTAAATAAACATGCACCTACATGGCCCCAAACCTAAACCCTATCAGTTAGTTACTGGAGTTTCCCAAATTGGAAAAAAGAATTCTAGCAATGTCACGGTCAAAGTCTAGAATTCCTAAGCAACACAGAAAGGGCCCCTGCTTGAACTGAGCTGTGTCCATCTCTGCTTGGGCAGGACTAGGCATGCTGGACTGGTGGGGCAGCCCACCAGGAATTTATATGTCTCTGAAAAGACTTCTTGATGGAAGAGGGAATTGGAAAAATTGGTTTATTTTTTTCTTTCTGATAGTAAAATTTTCAGCACTGGAAGAGAGAAGAGAGAATTTAGAGAAAAGCAGAAACTGTAAATAAAAACCAACATTTTTATTTTTATTTTTACCAAAAACACCTCTACATCAGGGCCTCTGTAGAACTGTGCATGGCAAAGCATTGTACAAAAAGGGAGAGAGGCATCTGCCTTCTGCAGTGGGAGAGGGCACAGCATGCCACAGCATTGCAAGGGCCAGTGGGGACAGTGCCTGGTAGCCACTGCAAAGCCTTAGGACACCAGAGCCCTGCTCCCAAAGTCATGGACAAGGCAGGTCCATGCTCCTCGGCAGCCAGCAGAGGTCCCAGCAGCAGGTATCAGTGAGGGGAGCCAGAGAAGATAGAAAAATAATTGATGGAGACCTCCTGGTATCTGACAGTAGTTACTCATGAGCCCATGAGCAAAAGCTACAGAGGACTCCCGAAAATAATTTGAGAAAATTTTGTGCAGTGTTGGATAACCTGCAATAGCAAGTAAGAGAAATACCCGCAAAACGCAGGTAATTAGAAGTGAAGAAAGTGGATGGTAAGGTCTCCGGTAAGCTCACAAAGCACTTTGGGGTCAGAATTGTGGTGTGACAGGGCTTCAGCCATCCAGATACCCTATTGAAAAGACAAATTGGTGGCAAAGCGAAATTTTCAAATCAGTTTTTGGAGGGTGTTGGGAAATTTTCTACTATAGAAAGCAGAGAAAGCCAAACGACAGAGAGAAACCAGACAGGAATGTAAAAATGGAGAGAGAGGGAGGGGCCGCAGAAGCAAACATAAGAAAGGTCAGACATCAAGTGTAAGGAAAGGCAAGAAGTCAGCAAATGGAGACAATGATCTTTAGGAGACCCATTTTTAACCTGCTCCTGGGCCTCGCAGGAAGACCAAAAATGGGAAGAAAGGCTGCAAGACAAAGGGATCGAGAGGAGCTGGATACTCTTCAAGCAAACAGACCTGCAGGCACCGGGACAAGCCATACCAAGGTGTGAGAGGACCGGGAGACAGCGAGATGCCAAGTTGGCTGCGTGCAGATCCCTGCAGAGACCTCAGAGGCAAACAGGGCCAGATTGCTACGGAGGAGCTTAAAGAAATAGCATGATTATATGGGGACAAGAGAGACAGAGAGATTTAAGAGAAAACTTTCCTGGAAAAAAATAAACTTCCCCTGGAAATGCTCAACTGAGACCCTTTCCTACGTGGACTGAGCCCCGAGGCAGCATGGGAGGGGGTCTGAGCCCCATTCCCGTCCGCACCCTCATGGAAGTGGAGTAAGATTCGCTGCCCTGGAGATCAGGACGCTGCCCCCTGCATTGGCTGTCCTCACCAGCTCCTCGCCTGGACACATGCTTCCTTTCTGAGCGTCAGCGTTCTTAACTGCAAGCAGCAGAAACCAACTCTGGCCAGGTTAGGCACAAAGTTTTGTTAGGATGTCGATTAGTTTGCAAACACACTAGGACACTTAGAGAACCAGATTCGTGGAATTATGTCCAAAATCCCAACACGAAAATCCTGCAGCCACCAAGCCTAGATGCTGCAGCTAGTACCACCAAGACCCCAAAACTGCTGGCCACAGCAGCCCCAGGAATCGCAACATCCTGCAACCAGAGAGAGGGTTCTTAAGGACCCCCGACTCCTGAATGGGCAGTGTCTGTGTCCCAGCAAGGAAACTAGGCAGGCAAGCTGCTGGCACATTCCGCTTCAATTGCAGATGGCCGTTCTGCATCCCATGCAGACCCATGAGGTAGGTAGTGGCTCCCCCCCAAACAGGACAGGCTTTCACACACAGAGAGGCCAAAAAGAATGACAAGCATTTCACTGCAGTGACACTTGGCCTCATTTGTGATGGGAAAGGGCACATCCGTCTCGTCTTTACTGTCATACCCCAGCTCTGCACACCTCCTCCCACCTAGTCACCTCCCTGGTACTTAGTGCTTTTCTTAACAGTCACACAGTTTGGAGTGGGGCCTTGGTGGCAGCTGAGCAATTCTCCCTCAGTCGCCAGGAGGACGTGGGGGAGAGCCAGGGAGGGAGCAAAGGAGGGAGGCTGTCTCTCCTCTGTGCCCAGGAGGGCCCGTGGCTTCTGCCCTCCTTAGCTAGAAGAGGAGGAAACAGGCTCGGTGAACATTCCCCAAGGTACAACTGTCCATCTGTTACACTTGGATGTAATGGAGGTGTTCTTTTTTTTCTTTAATCATTGTGCCACGTTTTACTGGTAGCTTCCATGCTGTTTAAGCAGGTAATCATAAGTCCTTAAAAACACTGGCACGATTTATCAGACAGTCTGCTCGGCTTTCTAATGAGTGATCATAATAGCTGTGCTTGCTGGTGGCTTCTTTTTTCATTTTCAGATTTATCAGGGTCTGATTTAATTGCCATAAACAAGGAAAAACAAGATCAAATTAACAGATGAAATCATAGGGTTTGGAGCCGATACATATTAATGAGCACTTACTTTTGTGATCTGGCTAATAATGACCCCAGACCTTGATAAAATTAGCTGAAAGAAAAACAAACATATCAGGGCACTGCAGTGCTTGAATGCTTCTAGGCTGGGAAGCCACCAGATGCAAAGGGAAGCTTCATCAGAGGGGGTGGGTCTGGGGTGGGAACGAGGACAAATGGCCACCCTCACCCTCGTGCCTGCACCTGTGTCTCACTAGGGTTGGACGGTGCCTGTTAGTGGCCCTGCCAAGCCGGCTCCCCATGCCCCCGCAGATACCCGCCCAGCCCCTGTGGCAGTGCTCCGATCTGCGAAATCAGACACAATATAAGGTACTCCTCGGTGGAATTCTCTTCAGTCCTTTTAACAGGCTTGAAGTATTTTACATCCATAGGAAAACCACCTTTGAATTACTGGTTCTGTTCTCTGAATTGAGCTTTGTATTTGCTCTAATCAAATTCCCTCTCACCCAGATAAGCATTAAATGTGGATCACATCACAGGCAGACACCTGCAACTCCCCGCCTGCCCTTCTCGGGGAGGAGAGCTTGCCTTTGTTATGGAAATGCTTCTCCGTTGTGAGCCACTCCAGGAAGCTTCGCACCAGCCCAAACACCCTTTCTGCCCCTGTGTTTGTAACACTTGGAGACCATGCAACTTTAGCCAGGAATCTGATTTTGGATGAGAGCTGTATTTCCACAGAAACATATCATCGGATTTTTAAACAAGCATCTTGTGGCAGTACGACAAGGCTGTTAAGGAGGCGGGCTTGGAGACAGGGACATCCCTGTCCTGCCTCCTCCAGCTGGCAAGTCATTTAACATGCCAAGCCTCACTTTCTCCATCTGTACAATGGAGGTAATATTAATAAAAATACCTACTCCCAAGGGCCATTGACAACTGAATGCGATAATGTACACAAAGTGTGCAAAACAGTTCCTAGCCCATAATATGTACTTAAAAATTTCTTACTTTACTACTTTATAATTTATGTTTTCCCCATTTTATAATTAAATCTGTAAATAAATATTCTTAAGCTTCTACATTCCCATTGAGGGTGTAGTGCAGCGATTCTCAGGTGGGGTTCTCAGACTAGCAGCCTCGGCATCTTGTTGGAGAACTTAGAAGAGCAAATCTCTGATCCTCCTCCAGATCTGCTGAATCAGAGACCGAGGCTCAGCACCTGCACGTGAGTGAGCCTTCCGGGTCATTCGGAGGCGTGCTCAAAGTTTGGGAATGTCTGGTGACAGGAAAATTAGGGTGCAGGAAACCTCTCTAAGAGGAAATGTTACCTATAAAGTGCACCTGCCCAAATCTCTGCTTTTAAATGTGTTGGTCATTTATATCTGTTAGGTACTGGGTTGGCATTTACAAAGTGACTTCAACACCTAGTTGGTGGATAGTACAAGTGATACAAAACCTAGAAAGCATGAAAATGAAGTGAACCACAGTCTGCTTCCCTTCCTCTCAGCTTATTCAAAAGCAAATGTCAGAGAAAGTTAAAATGTTGTGTCATCCATCTCGATACCAGAGAAAGGA
This sequence comes from Avahi laniger, assembly GCA_963575035.1. Classification (NCBI taxonomy): domain Eukaryota; kingdom Metazoa; phylum Chordata; class Mammalia; order Primates; family Indriidae; genus Avahi; species Avahi laniger. The sequence continues at coordinate 24,660 of CAUYSK010011642.1, read as the reverse complement.
ATCAATGAGTCACAGCTTCAGTCGAAGAGGGGAGTCTGTGAATAAATCAGAAAGACAGGAAGCTACTTTACCATGACTCTGTTGGGACTGTGGACATACAAATGAAAAAAAACCTATGGAAAATTTAAATCTTCTTATCCCAAATGTTCCAGACAATGCTAATGATAAACATGAGAACAATTGCAATTTTTTTTTTAGTGATAAAAGCACATTCTAAGGTTTTAAACCTTTTGTGGGGTTTATCTGCACAAAAGATGAGTCTTTATTAATGGATCAAATTTGTTAAACAGGACCTCAAAATGCAAAATTTTATTTTTCATATATGTTCCTGTAACATTTGTAGGTTCTACACAGGAAGACTTACAACCTAAAGAACCAGCAATTTGCCCTAGGCTATGATTTTGTTTGCAATAGCTTCTGATTGTTAAGAGTCTTTTGTTTCAGAGGTGGTGGTATTATTATTGTTAATGTAATAAATGAATACTTACCATAGTAATTAGGCAAAATTCATGCTTTCTTCTATTCCCACAAAGTGCCATGGAGCCTGAGGCAGCCAGTGCCACTTTGGGGCTATCTGCAGATTTTACATCTTGAATTACTTGTACCCAACACTTACAGCGAAAGTTCCATTCGGGAAGGTTTGGCAACAATTATGTTCCCTCACCAGGGTCTGACATCTGTCAATTCTATTACACCATATAAGCAGTGACTGCTTTATGGAAGCAAATTTTGACTTGTGGAATGGGTCCCATGACTGCATAGTTATATCTCTTGTATTTAAAATCCTTTAAAGATTAGAATTTCTCTGGATTGCAGAACAATGTGCATAAAAGTCATTCTTCCCTCTATCTCAGTGTTAGCTGAAAATATTTTTTCTCCTAGTGATTTTTGTCTATTATAGGACTGTTTTAGTTTACTCTCTCATATTTTAGAATTTCTTTTGATTTCATTGTCAATATTATAACTATATGAGCATGATTAGGGTCAAAAGACAACATTCTGAATATATAAATTAATACACGGCTAGGCTTTTGTTAATTTGGAAATCCTGTTGAATTTTGGCTTCAGAAGTAGAAAAAAATTTAAAAAGAAAAAAAAGAGGCAGTGGTGGTGTAGTTATTAGCCATTGCTCAGCTAGATGCTCTCCAGTTCCTAAGACCCTGGTGGATAAGAATTAAGCTCAAGGAGACACATAGAATAAATGGATCACTGAGATCCATCTGAGCCTAGACTAGGGACCCAGCTGGTGAATGGTAATTGAAATCAAAGACGTAGTATAATTAGTAATGAGTGGTTAACAATAAACACAAAAATACAAGGAGTTTGTATTTATACAGGGCTGATTTAAGAAAGAGAAAAAAAAATTTTAAATTCCCTTTCACTCTCCCTGCTCTACCCCTGTGTTAGACTTAGGCTGAAAAATCCTCCGGCTATGTATTGGGGTTGTGGAATCCTGCGTTAGACACGGATCCAAATCTTGGTGCATTCTGTCATTTACTAACTGTGCTTCATTGGGCAAGTTACTTAACTCCTCTAGGCTCCCATTTCGTCATCAGTAAAATTGAGATAATAATAGCACCTACCCCTTGTGAGGATTAAATAACTAACGGCTTGGCGCAGAGTAAGCGTTCAATTAGTTCTATTATTCTCCTTCCGTGAAGTCCTGCTCTCAGTTAAGTTATGAATGAAGTAAGCGGAGTGTGCCAGGAAAGCCAGAAAGCAAGGGAGCAGAGACGGCCTCCCGGCAGAAGTGCCGCGCAGAGATTTGCTGGTTGTGTCTTTGTTTTTCACCATAACCTTGTGATGTGATTTTTCTGGTTTTTTTTTTTTTTTTTTGTCTTCTTTTTCATCTTTCCTACATCGTAATGGTTGTGTTTGGCAGAATAATAGCCTCCCAAAGATGTCTGTGTCCTAATATGCAGAGCCTGTGAATATATTACCTTGCAGGGCAGAAAGGACTTGGCAGGTGTGATTAAATTAAGGGGTTTGTGATGGAAGATTACCCTGGGTTATCAGGTGGACCCAATGAAATCACAAGGTCCTTATAAAAGGGAAACATGAGGATCAGAGTTGGAGAAAGAGACGTGGCAGCAGGGGCCGAGTGAGAGAGCGATTTGAAGATGCTGTGCTGTGTGCTTCGAGGATGGAGCCAAAGCACGTGGCAGCCTCTAGAAGCTTGAAAGGGCAAGGGAGTGAACGCTCCCCCAGAGCCTCCGGAAGGGAACACAGCCCTGCCCACACCTCCATTTTAGCCAAATGAACCCGTTTCAGACTTTTGACCTCCAAAACTGTAAGGTAATAAATCTGTGCTGTTTTGAGCCACCAACTTTGTGGTAATTTGTTACAGCAACAGTAGGAAACTAATACAGTGGGATACTGTCATGTCACTAAATTGCAATAGAGAACTGAACAGAAAGATGACTCTTTGTCCATCGTAACCAAAAGACTGATTTGTGAGTTCCAGCAGTTCTGTAGACTGCTCCATTTTGGCCTTCAAAGAATATGTAGCAAAAGTGAGTTTTTATTTAAAAGTGAACATGATTCACTTGGGAGAAATCATGTTTCAGAGAGAATTGCCTGGGATTCATTTTAAAGATGGTAGGGGAAGAGGGATGGGAAGGGTCAGTATTAAATCTGGGTTTTTAGATCATTTTCAATGACAGTGGTGTTCAAGGGTGGAAGTTACTAGAATACAGTCCACCCCTGCCTGTCACTCAGTCTTCACACACACAATGTGTCAGAATGGGTTGAGAAACTCCAGCAGAGCAAGCTGAGGAAAATCGTCTTGATCTGAGGCCACACCTCAGTCCCCAAGGGTGGCGTCGTGGTGCCGTCGCCTTCTGCTGCGGCTCAGTCTCACTCTCAGACCCCTTTGCCCCATTTTGAACACATCTCCACTCTTCTGCCTGGATCAGAATAGTCACCTGACTTCCACGGGTTTCCACCGTGACTTAGCTTTTATTTTTAAGTTTTGTTTTTGCCAGAAAAAAGTTTTGCCAGAGACAGAATCTAGAACCCTCAGACTAGGTCTAAAGGACATACCAAACTGGTGGCTTGAAAAACGAGCCCTGAGGAATAGAATTAACCCCCAAACAACTGACCAGATTCAGTTCTTACAAAAAAGGGGGAAAAAAACTTAACCCACAAACCACAGTGTTAGTAATCCATTTGCAACCACACACTACCAATTTGTCACCCATAAGAATACAAATAAATTTTATAAATTATATAGTAAGTAAATAAAAACAGTCAGATGTATAAATTATCCCACCTATTAGAGCACCTGGTGCCTGGTGGGTCCTGTATCAAAATGTGTTGGTCTTTTTATAAAATCCTTTTCAAAGGGTAGTGATTCACAACTTTAGCAAAACAGGCACACGTCCACTAGAAAACATCAAAGAATGTGGTGATAGTACACACATTTATTTAACAAATACATAATAAGCACCTATGGCATGTCACGTGGGGACACTTTGGAGACCAAGTCACACGCTGAGACTCTCTCTGCCTCTTTCTCTGCTCTTGAATGCTCCATCTTCAAAGTCCAAATGATAAGCCACCTCCCTCACAGTTCACTCACTCTGCACATCTCCCCACGCATGCGACAGTTTCTTCTCGGTGATTTGGGATGATGTTGGAAGTCCAGGGAAACCCGACACACAAAGAGGACAGAGAGGGTCTCCCAGCCACCAAAGGGAGTGTGATGAGGCTGGAGGCTCTCCCCAGGAGCCCACCCCATCTGCAGGTCTCTGCTGCTACCCGACATAGGATTCCAAGGGAAGAGCCAGCCGGTGGTCACGTGCTGATTCGCCCAGGCCTGGAAAAGGTTCTGGGCAAACGGAAGACAGCCTGATTTCAGAAATGTCTTCCAGACTGTAGCTATTAGGGTTTTCACATCAAGAAATGAGGGGCGAAAGGAAAAGAGAAAAATAGGTTGGGGTAGCTGGGGACTGGATGGGATTTGTTCAAGACCAGATTTAAAACATTCTGCTTTTTCTTTTTTTTTTTTTGAAACAACTTACTTTGTAATCATTGCCTTGGCTTCTGGCCCTCTCTCATTTAACCTCATCTGCCTGACTTTAAATTCATGGAACAGATTTTCACTGCCTTGGACTCCAAGTAGTTGGCTGGCTGAGTGTTCTTGGATGTTACCAAAAAAAAGCATTTGATACCATTAATCATATTGCCATATGTAATAAATTGGCTGCCTATGGTACATCGCCTAAAATTGTCACATGGTTCCAATCAGAGTTCTGCCAACTGAAAGTGGTTACTGGAAACTCTGACTTCTCCTTTCAGGCACGCCTTCTCTGTGTTCCATGGCCCATCCTGTTTGTGCTGCATGTTAATGACCTGCTGGCTCAACGTCTGCACAAAGGCCAGTCCTTGCGAGGATGCACGTGTTTGGGGGTGCGGCTGTACATAAGCAATGACCTGCTGGGTATCAAAGTCACATCACTGCAGTCAGCCTTTGACAGCCAGACAGGGACTTGACGGCTAATCCGATACATCACTTAATTTGTGATTTTGCATCTGCCTCCACCCTGGTCCTTTGTGGGCCTTCTTTCCTTCCCCATATTGAATGTAGCAGAGCAGTGTGCGTGTCCTCTAAGGAGAATGCTGTCACCTGGACTCACCTCAGCCCAGGTGAGGAGAATCTACCACGTCACAGTGAGGAGGCTCAAATCTGTTTGAGAACCATTGGTTTCAGCAGTGGAGGACGTGGAGGGGGACAAAGACCGGAAGTTGTCAGTCTCACCACTACTGCCCCTGGCTTTAATAGGTTACATTCGCATGCTGTTGGGTTTGGGTTTCTTTGTTTCTTTCTGCCTTTTTTCTCCTGCATGATCAGGCAAATCTGGATAAAATAATATTGAACTCACCCTTTTCCCCCAAATCAGATTGTTGTTTGGTTTGCTTTTGACACTTTGAAAGGCCTTTATGAAATGTTATGGAATTTGTCTCCATTTTATTTGAAATGAAAAGTACCCTGTGCGTGTTTCCATTTTGGTGAGTACGTGCAATACCCCCTTCTAGGTATGTGTGTGGGTGTGGATCTATGTGCACATGTGTCCCTTCCTTGTGCACATCTGCATGTCCACATTCCAGCTGGGGCCAGGTACTGAAATCCTGAAATACGGTTTTTGTCTCATTTCCAGCAGCTCTCAAACAGAAAGTACAGGAAATCTTACTCACCCCTCCCCCATCCTGAAAAAAAGTTCTGTTCTCATGAAATTTGCAGCCTGATATTTGCAGACCCGGGAGATTCAGGCAGTTTGGGTAAGGTTTGTATAAACATCACTGCCACCATCTGAAACCCATAAATAAGGCCTCTGGGGGGAAAAAAAACACACAGGGTCTCTCCTTATTTCACACCACATCTACATCCTTTATCTTCAGTAAGACATTGCGTGGTGGAGTCAGAGAGCATTCGGGGAGAACTCGAGCAAAAAATTAATAGATGGCCTTAAACATAAGAGCTCAGAGTGAAAAACAGAGCTAGCGGTGTGCTCAGACTCACAGAGACCCAACAAAAGTTCCAAAGTCCCCATGAGGAAGGGAAGGTCTGGCAGCCCTGCTGCGTTGGCGAAGTGCCGGAAAGATCCGGATCCAGGGCTCTGTTGATCTCAGCTGTTCCCATATAGGTGGTACGGTGCAAATATAACAAGTTTGACCTTTGGTTCCCAGAAAAACAAATAATAAAAGTGAACTAAATGGCAAGTTCTGAAAAGAGTTAGAGGTTACTTGCATATTCCCTGAATCGGCAATGCTCTAGAGACCCATAAAAATTCAGTAATACACCCCACCGCGCAAAGGATTTCCCCCCCACTGGCTATAGTAAAAAGTTCAAGTCTAAATATTCATCACTTGTATATCAGGCGCTTTATTCCAGAATTCTGGTTTGAGGGTGCAAAATGACTGCATTTCTTTATTAATTGGTTCGTATTTTGTGCCCCTCACAGAGTCCTAGACATACCTCGTTTAATCAATATTTATTGAGCATGTGGTGAAATTAGAAACGGGGGACAGGGAAGAAATCTGTGCTTTGAAAGGTCATATAGTTCAGTTCAAACACACACACATCAAATGATATACTAAAATCTTTACTTTTTTTTACTTTTCATAAAACTCTTTAAAATTTTTTAAAAATCTACTATATTGTAGGAGCTACAGGCTTTTTCTGACACAGTTTGTGAGAGTCTCTAGTTGAAGTCATTTGTTTCCAGGGCCAGGGAGCTATCACTATTGCTAAAGTTGAACGCTTGATGGGCAGGAGCAGGAGTGTGCACTGTTAAGAAGGAAACGACAAAATAGAAACAAAAACTGATAAGAAAGTAGTCAGAGAAATCTTCTAAATGGGCAGGACCTTTGCTGGGGACACAGTGTCATATGTGGCCTTTTTTCTTCCAACTGTGTGGTAATGGGCTTGCCAGGAAGTCAAAGAGAATGGCACAACCCGTTTGCTGATCAAGCAGGGTCATGTTGGGCCTATGGCCCAAGCGGGGTGTGCCAGCCATTTATTACGAGGATGGAGTGAAACCAGTGGCAGCTGAGGAAGATCACTTTGGCAAGCCTTTAGTGTCATATAATTATAGAAGGAGAAACCTTACTCCAAGACAAAGTCCAGGAAGAGTTCAAATGAATACCCTAATCAACCAGAGGTCAGCAAATGTTTTCTGTAAAAGGCAGGGTAATAAATATTTCAGGTTTTGTGGCCACATGAGGTCTGTGTCACATAGTCTTGTGTGTGTGTGTATTGTACCTTAAAAATGCATAAGACATTCTCAGCTTGAGAAACCTACAAAAACAAGTCACAGGCTGAATTTGTCCTGTAGGTGGTAGTTTGCCAACCCTATAAACTTCCATTTAACAAACATTTGTTGTGTACCTATGCTAGGCATTGTGCCAAGAGTGGCGTTTTCTAGATAAATCATTTGGTCTTGTCATCAAGGAGCCTCTAATTTAATATGCTCTAGCAATTCAGCAGGGAGTGGATTAAGCTGAAAATACTGAAAATACAAAAAATAATACTGATCAACTGAAAATACTAATCGCTGTTGTGTAAGATACCAAAAGGCACCTCCATACAATTAGCTTCCCATCTTAATCAGAGCTTAATCATCTTGGTATCTCTGTACCCAGCACATAGAAGGATCTCAAAAACTGTGTGTTAAAAAAAAATACCAAATTTTTAGCTGAGATTTTGTTTTCTTTAAAAACTTTCCATATAAAGTGTTTAACTATAATGCTTGGCAATACCATTTAACAAAATTTTGTTTTTTAATTAAAGAGTTTACTAAAGCATTTTCTTTTCTAAATTGTACCTTCCACCAAGTAAATCCTTTACTTATTCCATGTCTTGTCCCTAGACTAATACATGCATTTACAATGTGCAATACACACATACAGATAGAAGGAAGATTCATAGCTTTCCTAACTTGCAAATTCAATATTTTTGTACCAGTTCCAAATTTTCTATTCACTATTTAGAAGCCCATAAGAAACAAAATCTGCCAGGTGAGATGGCTTATGCCTCAAATCCCAGTGACTGGGGAGGCTGAGGCAGGAGGATCCCTTGAGCCCAGGAGTTCAAGGCTGCAGTGAGCTATGACTGTGCCAATGCACTCAAGCCTGGGCAAAAGAGTGAGGCTCCATCTCCAAACAAAAAAAAAAAGAAGAGGAAAGAAAAAAATACATTGTATAATTTTTTTTTTGTTACCAGACTGCAAGAGTGCAAGAGTATACACTCTTGCCTTAAAACATAGAGTCAGCATTCACAGATGTAGGTATGTACTTGTTATGCCAAGATGAGGCAGATGTAGTTCTATTCACTTGGGGACAGATGCTTTATTTATTTCTTCTCCAACACTCTCCTTCATATAGATCCATGCTTCTGACCTATATTATTTTCCTTCAGCTAAAGAACTTCTTGTAACACTTCTTGCAGGGCAGGCCTGCTGGTGATAAATTCCCTCAGTTTCTGTTTGTCTCAGATGGTCTTTATTTCTCCTTCATGTTTGAGGGATAACTTTGCTGGATATAGAATTCTAGGTTGGTGGGTTTTTTTTTTCTGACACCTTAAGTATTCCATACTTCACTCTTCTTGCATTCACATTTTCTGAAGAGAAGTCCATTATATTTCTTACCTTTCTTCCTCTACAGGCAAAGTGGTTTTCACTCTTCTTGCTTCTTACAAGATTTCCTCTTTGTTTTTGGTTTTCTCCGGTTTGAATCCGGTATGTCTCATTGTGAGATTTTTTTTTAAAGTCCTGACTGGTGTTCTCTGAGCTTCCTTGGATCTATGATGTGGTGTCTGTCATAAATTTTGAAAAGTTCTGAGCTATTATTGCTTCCAGTGTTTTTTTGTGCTCAGTTCTCTCATTCTTCTCTTTGGTACGTTATACCTTTTAAACTTGTCTCATAGCTCTTAGATGGTCTGTTTTGGTTTTTTCATTCTTTTTTCCACTTCCGTTTCATTATCTTCAAGCTCAGTGATTCTGTATGAAGTCTGTGCAGAGTCTATTGATGACCTCGTTGAAGGCATTCTTCATTTCTCTTACAGTGTTTTTGATTTCTAGCCTGTCCTTTTGATTCTTTCTTAGAATTTCTATCTCTTTGCTTATCTATTACCCATCTTTTCTTATATATTGCTTACTTTTTCCATTAGAGCCCTTAACATAGTTATGTAAATTCCACGCCCAATAATTCCAACATCTTTATTGTATCTGAATCTGTTTCTGATGATTGTTTTGTCTATTTTCACTTGCTTTTTGGCATGCCTTGTAATTTTTTGTTGAAAGCAGGACATGTTGTATTGGGTAATATGAATTGGGGCAAACAGACCTTTAGTGTGAGGATTTGTGCTATGTGGCTGGGAGCTGGGCTATGTCTAATGTTTTTGGTAGCTGTAAGTGCCAAAGATTGAAATCCCTCCAGTGTCCTTGTTTTTGTCTTTCTTCATGATCTTGGGCTTCCCTGTGTACTCCTCCTCAGACAGAGCCAGTGTCCTGCAGCCCTTTCAGCTATCTTCCACTGCCACTGTGCCAGAGCCCTGCTCATGTGGTTGTAAAGTGTGGGACACAGAGTGCTCTATAATCTCCAGATTAAATCTCAGTGTCTTAGTGGGTTCGTGTCCTAGGACTGTGACCTTCACAGGTTTTTCTCCCACAGGGTGTAGCTTTTTTCCCGCTTGAGCTCTATTCCCTTCCCTGGATACAGTGTTCACATTCTATTTCCCTGGAAACCTGACCTCTGTTGATTTTATTCCTCATCCCTCCAGTCTTCAGGGGAGACGGGAAGCCTGGAGGATGCTGGGATGGGAGGAGTGCCCTTCCTGGACTGGAACTGGAACTAGGATAGGACTCTGGTGGAGTTTTTTCCCCTGAAGAGCAGGAGGCCTTTGTTACGGAGAAGTTTGCCTGTGTATTTCACAATGATCCATTCCCCTTCTCCTCTTCCTGCCAGAACCGTAAGAGAACCTTTCTCAGATCTTTATCATGAGAATAAGGTAGGGTCCCTGGAGATAAAGCCATGATGTAGCCCCAGGAGTTTCTCACTCGCAGGCTAGCATGCTCAGCCTGCAGCAATTCATCAGAAGGACTATTTGAGTGTCCTCACAGCTTGCCACTCGGGCAGCTTCTGCTCTAATTAGGCAGATCTCAGTGTGCCTCTCTGGACATGCCTGTCTCCAGATTCCAGGATGGGGATTTGCCTTGCAACCTCAGTTATCTGATGAGTGCAAGAAATGTGGTTGGTTTTCTGTTTGTCTACTGTTTTCTTGTTAAAAGGACGAAAGTGATAACTTCCAAGCTCTTTATACATCAGAACTTAAAGCAGAAATAACGAAATGTCTTAATGAATAGGGTATGATAAGATATTGATAGATAAAAATAGAAAATATAGATCAATCTCAAAGTTTAACTTTTCTTTGAAGATTACAGACCAGGACTGAAATACCAGTACCAGCTAATTGCAAGAAAATATCCAAGAAGCAAGTAACTATAGGGCCAACATGACACAGAGTAATAACAAACATTTTATGAATTTTGTATACATACCTTCACATAAGAGGATGCAGTGACATGATTGCATTAAAGTATGATTTTCAACTTCAAATCTACCTAGTCATAAGATTTTACACCCAGAAAGCACATCACCCTACTCATTAAGCAGTTATTAAGCACCTACTATGTGCTAGAATTATTAGGTATTCACAAAGGATGTGTGATTGGTAAGACCGAGGGACTAGAACACTAGCTTAGAGATGAAGAAAGGATGAATAAAATGATTAAATAACAAAGGTATGCATAAAAATAATGAACTTTCATATATTGCTAGAGAATGCAAACAGATTCAACGGTATACGTAATTTTTAAATAATTGCATGGATAATATATTGGTGCATCACTTTGTAATTAAATATTAATTAAAATAAATAGTAATTCAAAGCAGTACATGTTAAGTGCTCAATGAGAAGAGGCAGCAATTGCTGAAGATCAGAGAAGCCACATTTCGTGGTTAGCTGGGTACTTATCACCCCCTCCCATTGGCAGGCACCCAAACGTACTCTTGTAACACTAACTGGTATTATTTAGTCTCAGTTTTAGCCCCACCAAATATATGTCATTAGAAAATGAGGATTGAGATCATCAAGCAAGAATTGTAAAGGAAAATTTAAAACTGTCTTGTGATCCTTTGATGATCGCCCACGTCAGCTGAGGAAAAAAAAGTTGAAGAGACTGAGAAAAATTTTGATGATTAAAAAAGTCTCCACATGTCTTGCTTTCTCATCAAAAGGAAGGTGTGGAGGGTATCTGCTCTTTAGTAGGATCTCACTACCCCTGCACAAACTTAGTATGTCAATCCAAATAGCTTGGGGACCCATTGGGGTGATATCTAAGCGAAGCCTAGAAAATCCAAAGGCCAGAGACTCCCAGGCCAGTGCTCTGCCAGCACGAGATCATCAGAGACTGCCCAAGGTGCTGCCTGGAAGGCGGCAGTGATACCAACGAGTGGGTGAGCCATGGGGTTCCCGGGACTTAAGGAAAGAACCGCAGCAACCTGGAAGAGATGTGCTCTCCACATCAAGGGAACTGGAGCCACTCTTAAGGACACTGAAGAATGCCCTGTGAGAGAAAGGCCACCAGTCCTAGGGATTGCCTGAGCCACCGCGGAGCCTTGCACTTGCAGCTCCTCTGCCTGGACACCTCTCCCCCAGGTGTCTGCTAGCTAGCGTGCTTGCTTTCTTCAGGTCTTTAATCAAAAGACAGCCTCCCAGGGAGAGGCTATTCTTTCCTGTCTAAAAATTCTTACATTTTATATCCCCTTGACCTGTGTCATTTTCCCCGTTGGCACTTCTCCTTATCTAACATACCAAGTGCTGTACTTCTGTTTCTTCTTTGGTTGTTGTCCTCCACTGGATCATAAGCCCCACAAGTCCAAGTGCATTTACTTTGTTCACTACTGATCTGTGAACATCCCCAGATCCTAGAATAATGCCTGGTACATTGTAAGCGTTCAACAAACATGTACTTAATGGATGAATTCATAAATAAATAGATAGATGAGTGAACAAGTTGACAAGGTCTGTGAGACACAAAAGTAAATGATTTTCGGTTATACTCTGTGGGCCTTCCTTATTCAATGTGCCAATTACACTGGTTTCTAATACCCACGGGGCTTACAATAACTGTGTTACACAAGAAGCAAGAGCATAGAAGACTAGGGTGGTCAGGAATACTTCTCATAGGAATAGGAATTTAAGCAACATCTTAAAGGATCGATTGGACCTGGGGATGCCAAAAAGGCCCTTGAACAATATGAAGAGCCAGGATGTTCATGTTCATGAACTAAAAATAGGTTCATTTGCCTAAAGCAGAGGACTTTGCGGAGGAAACAAGCCTTGGAGGAGCATAGAGGGCATATGGTCGCTAGTAAGGGTAGGCGCTGACGCTATCCTGAAACCTGCGGGTGGAAGCCGCCTTCACGTGTTGCTGAGAGTAGGCTTCAAGTTGACCCAATAAGTCAGGAATACATGGATCAAGGCTGAGGGTTAGACGTTTAAGGACCAGAGACATTGAGACCTTCTATGAGAGCTCAGTAGCATGGGGCTATCTGGTGATCCGTGAGGGAATCCATGAGGTCCCTTGAGAAATCAGATGCGGAGTTGGAATAGATGCACACTGCAGTCCCTGGGTCGCCAATATTTTATGACTCTCTGGTTTCATTCTTTGGCAGAATCTTTCAGGACTTGAGGAAGGGTGTTGTCCAGCAGCCTTTGTGCCTCCCAGCCTCTGCCTGGCCAAGCCAAGGGAACCATAGCAGGAAGAAGGTAAGAGATCTACCCTTCTTTCTGCCTTCGTCAGGTTTGCCTTAGTGGTTCACCATGTTTGCATCTGCTCCCGTGGCTTTTGCTTGGACTTGAGCTTCACAGTTGACCAACAAATTCTTTGACTCCCTGCCTTTCGACAGTTTTTTCAGCTTTGGCCTTCTCTGTAGTCTTAACCAAGAGCACGGCATTCTGCTTATATTAGCATAGGCCACGCAGCACGACACTGCATTTATTCTCCATCCTTCTTGAACTAGCGCATCAACATACTTTTAATCTTCATCTTAGCTGACCACTGCTCATAGCTAGGCTTGCTGTCCTTTCTGATGGGTCCCAATCTGTGTGAGGCTTTCTGACTGTTAAGTAAGACCCATCATCCTGTTTTCTAATCCTTTCTACCAAAATCTAAATTAACCAGACTGCCCGTATTCTCTTTTGTATAATTCTCCTTTAGAGGCCTTACCATCATTTACAGTTGTTCATTATAATACACATTAATTTACCTGTGTGCTTAACATCTGTGGACTCTCACTAGTCTGTAAGTAAGTAACAAGAGGTCGTACAAATTTCTATTTTGTTCACCACTGTATCTCTAGTACCTAGAACAGTCTCTGGACCCTGCAAATATTCAATAAAAATTTGTTGTTGAATTTAATCCCCACCAGGATGAAAGCCCATTTGACCTCCTTTCTCTAAACACATAGTTATTTCATGATCCTTGTCTGCACGCCTGTCGTGGTCCACTATGAAATGAATATTTTCAATTTTCATTTACACAACCCTCCTTTTAAAAATTTGGCTGTAGCACAAAAGGTAAATTATTACAGCACAGATCATAAAACAACACTTTTCTTAACAGAAAGGGGAAAAATCAGGAAAAGAGTCATTTCAACATCATAGTTCCTTCCTATCTTCCCAAATATCGCCTGCTGAGAGACAGGCCCAGAACATTCCTGGACTGTGCTCTGAAGCTCACTGAGCTTGGATGGCAATCGATGGAAAGATGCAGGAAGTTCCCAAATCCAAGTCCTCTCAGTAAAAAGGTACAGCCTTGGGATAGCCTTCCCGTGGGAACCTCCAGCGCACCAAAGCCAGCACTGTCCTGTTCCGCTCTGCCAGGAATTAGGCCTTCTTTCTCATGTATCTTTGGTGTCTGGGGAATTGATAGTTCAGTTTAGATCGCATGTCCTAACACAGGTTTCTATGGAAATTCATTTCTCCTGGGGTTACATGAATTACTTCAAGGGCCCTGGAGTCACAGACTTGGAGTCATCTATAAACTTTTAAAATCTTCCTTGCCTACTGTATCACTTCACCCTGTCTGAACAGTTGTGGGATCCTATAACTAGCCGAGTTCCTTGGATGCCTGGGCGCTGACATCACACAAGCTCCTCTCTTCAGCTCCCCAAACCAAGACCAGGTCTCCTGAGCTCAGAGATTAACCACTGCTCACACCTTGAGATGTTTCTGATTCTGACTGGTAAAAAGACTATTTTAGATACAGCAACTGTGGTAATCTCTTCTTGATGTGCTATTGGAGACCAATGTGCATACTTGTGGCTATTTCATGTTTAACTGTCTATATTTTTAAGTGTCATTGAATCCTTTTCACGTCTTTATTGTATATTTACTGCAGTCTTTATCGATTTTTTAAACAATGTCTAAGAAGGACTTCTTCCTCAGACTAGGTGGCAGAGCTGATTTTGATGTCTGCATGTTCCCACCAGAGCTTCTCATTTAATTGGCCCGTGGTGGAGTCCAGGCACTGGAACTGTTTTACAACTATCCAGGTGATTCTAATCTCCCAGGCGATTCTAACAGGGTTGAAATCCATTGATCTGGAGAAGGACATCTCAAACTTTAATGTGTCTGGGACTCACCCAGGAACCTTATTAAACTACAGATTCAGTAGGTTGAGGTGGATGCTGAGATTCTACATTTCTAACAGAATGTATTATTCTGTTTTATAATAATAAAATTATTAAAAATAACATAATAATCATTATTATTTAAGATAACATAATTATTATTATCCCAGTATTCCTGATCTATGGCCCACGCAAATAAGGTTATTTAAATAACATAGGGCTAAAAATTTAAATATGAATTTCTTTTGCTTTGTCTTAGTGATGCATATATTTTGTATGCATTCTTGCTATGGACTCTTAAAGGCAAACTTCTTCCCAGAAGATTGTGGAACACCTACCAGAAACCTTTGATTTTAGGACCAGTTTTCACCCAAATAGTTAATTGAGTATTACCGTTTTCATCGTTGCTGCTGTTTTAGTCAAAGCAACCTTTGCTGAGGGTTTGGTTGAGTTCATTTTTGCCCTCTGGTTATTTGAAACTCTTTTTTAGGAAGGACTTGCCAGTTTCCCTTGCCAATCTATTTTATGGCCATTGCCAGAAAAGCAACTGTGTTGTAGCATTTGTTTACCTTCTCCCCACTCAGGTCTACTCACCTGCTTCCCCCTTCCTTGAACTCACTTGACAGCATCAGTACTGAGCGTTCGTGGTCTAGTGCTACACGGCTGCTATGTGAGTTAAGGAAAGAAGAGCAAATGCCGCTTCCCCCTCGCAGAGTTCATAATTGAATAGAGGACCTGTGATGAGACAAGGAAAACTCAAAATCTCATTAAGTTGCTAGCAGAGGCTAGCAAGTGGTCACACATTAAAACATTAAAACAGATTAGTTTCTCATATTAGCTAGCTATCACTGAGCAAAGGGCAGGCTCCAATAAAATGGTGCACGGGAGAGGTGGGATTTAATGGAGAGGTAGGGGGAGGCCAAGGTAAGGTCAGGCCGGGGCGAAGGTGTGGCAAGCCTGTGCGGAGAGTAGGGTGCAGCCCTCTGGGGGAAAGGACCTGGGGAAGGCAGCCAGAGTCAGAGGAGAGAACATGGAACAGGAGGCATGAAAGAGAAAAAATGAGAGTCAGCGGAAGTGATGGGCAAGCTTCCATTGTTTCACCGTTCTGTAGAGAGCCAAGAACGCACTGCTCACCCTCTGCGTATTGTGCTGCCCGGGGGCAGTTGTGTCCTCTGATGGGGAGGAGGCAAATGGGAGGCAGGGAGTAAGAGGGGGGTGGGTCCTTGGAGGGAATGGCCTTGGTCCTGCTGCCTCCAGAGCCCATTGTGAAAGCAGATCTGCAAGCAAAAGGACAGGGACAGAGAGCTTAAGTGTCCACAGTGGAAACAGCACTGGACTGGGCACGTGGGAGGGCCAAGCTCTATTCCCAGCTCAGTCTTGCCACCTCAGGACACTCTTGGCTTTCTCTGAGCTCATTTCCACAACGGTACCATGAGACGGTTAAATGATCTTCTGTCATTAAATTTCTGTGGTCTCTGATTCTACGCTCTAGGACAGTGGTTTGCCAACTAGGGTGGGCGGAGACTTGGAGATGGAGCCTGGCACCCTCCTCCCCTCATACCTGCCTTACACAGAACAGCCCCATTTTAAACCACTGACCAAGATGCTGTATTTGTTAGAATTGACTGAGCCATTATCCCCCAGCTTCTCTTTGATTCTTAAATCCCTGTCTATATCTTAGAAATGTAAATGTAGCTCCAGGAGGCAGGGAGGGAAGCGGTGAAGGGAGGGGCACATAGCACTGCAGCCCACCTGGGGCAGCAGAGACTGGACGTCTCCACTAAACCAAGCCACAGAGAATCCTTTCCCGTAACTCTTACTTGTTGATGAGACAGGGTCATAAAGATCATCCATGCTGCTATGTACAGGAAGCTTATAAAGACAGTTGACAGGTCGTTTAACAAATATACCAAAAATTGTACATCTACATTAGCTATTATTTTGGAAACCTATACACACACTTGAATGACATTGTCTTTGTTCAACCACTTTGGGTCCTTAAAATTCCTCCTCTAGAGCCTGATTAGTTTCCAAGCATACCTTTCCTGGATATTTGTGAAATTGATAGACTAGACTACCTTTCATTTTCTGAGCAATCAGAGCTTTACAGCACACACCTCTGGAGTGAACGCCTTGTTGTGGGAAGAGGTGAGGCATGTTGATTTGAAAGGCAGGTGGGGGGCCAATTCATGAGGCTCCTGCTCACATGCCCAGGTGGTAACCCAGGGTCACCACTTTTGGGGAAGACTAGCCCTCCTGGCATATGCCCTTGGCCAGAAGGTCAACACAGAAAACTCTCCACTCCGAAAACAGAGCCCACTGGCTGAGAGAAGGAACCCAACCATAATTTAGAGAGAAGCCTATTTCTCTTTTCAAATTTTCTGACCTGACATGTTGCTGTAGTGCTCTTCACATCTGATTACATTAGTCACATTGCATTATACTGTATCAGATGTGACATGATGCGATGGGATTGTGAGCTGTGTATAAAGATGTATCAGCAGCCAATAACTTCAACCCAGTCCTGATGTGGGAGCTGAGCCACCCCCCTTCCTGGTAGCCAGCCCTTTGCTACTTCAGATAAAGCATCTGATTTTCTTGTCAAAGAGGAAGCCCCATACATTCTTACCTGATTAGTCAGCTAAAAAAGAAATGATTCTAGATCCCTTCCTTAAACCAGGGCTGTTTTTGCTATCCTAGGACCAACCTGGAATTTTGTCTCCCAACAGTAATACCTTCTGTGTGTCCAGCACATTATACTTTACAAGGTACCTTCAAACCCATCACCTCATTGACATTCTACACTCTTAGAAGCCAAGCCTCCACAGAGACTTTGACATGCTTGGTTAGGTCATCCATAGTGTTCAATAATATCTGTTTCCCCCCAGAATTTTAGGGGAGGGGAACCTAGCCACTACCTCAGGCCCCCTCTCTGCTGTGGAGAAAAATCAGTTGGCTCAGGCCATGTGTGGCACATGCCAAGTGTGTGCTGTGACTGTCTCATGATGGGCTGCTTTGCATTTGGGGCTTCCCTTAATTCAATCTTATTTTAATCTAAATACTGATTGAAGGAAACTACTGGAGACACATATTACAACTATTGTACACTACCTTCAGGATGGAAATTAAAGTATTTTCTTGGTTTTCTTACAGGGAGGAACAAAGAAAATGGCACCATCTTCCCAGAAAACTTAAGTCTTACCAGCCACAGTGTGGTTTGAACCAATCTAATTCAAAGGTTGTACTTCGTTCTTACCACAGGTTTTCTTGCTTTCATTATTTTCCAAATAAGTCAAAGAAGCCTCCAGAGTTTCAACATGAAGAAGGCATTATACTGGCTCTGGCTTCAACTTGGGGTCAGGGAAAGGTTGTTGCTGAAGTTCAGACGTTCCCAACAGTGACCTCTGCCCAGAGAGACTTCTCCTCACATGCACAGGCCAGGATTATGCCACACAGTTTTTAAAATCAGCTCTTGGCCAGAGGAATGGAATGACTCTAACTGGGCAAGAGAGGCAACCACAATGCTGGTGACATTCCATCCGCCGTAGAAGCAGGCACTCAGAAATACCACTTAGGCAGGAGGAAAGGAAAACAGCAACAGAACCGTGAGGATGAGACCAAGCTGAAAAAATGCTTTTAGTGACTTTCAGCCTGGGGTTACACTCCAACTTGAGGTGAGAAGGGTTAAGAATGAGGTGGCCACCGTGTTACTATCCCACCCCATCAGCCAGGACCAGGCTCTCTCCTCTGGGTCTGAGACAAGCTGGGTTTCCACTTCCAAGGACAGTGTACTCACTGCCCTCAGGTCATCATCAATTCTTGTTTGCACAGCATAGATGTATTCTGCCTTTCACACATCAACATGTATACATATTTGAGAATAGTCCCTCTGACCTTGCTAAGATGATTCTTCTCCAGGCTAAATATCCCCAGTTCCTGATAACATCCCTGCAGTTCCAAGTGCAACTTGCTCTTGGCTTGCTAGCTACAACCTAGGGCTACCCCTGGAAATTGACTGGCTAACTGCCCCAAACTGTTATTCATTGGCACTTTGACATGAATTGATTTCATCAGATAAATTTTTTCCTGAAGTGTCTGGGGGAGAACTGGAAGGCAATGGAGGAAAAGCAACTAGAGCAGGCCAACAAAAAAGTCTGGAGAGAAGAATGAGGCCTTGCATCCTGCCCTCATCACCAATCTACCCTAAGATGCCTGACACCTTGGTACGTCCCAGCTCATGGTATGGCAAGGCAACCCGGGCAAACCGAGGTGAGCTGAGATCTAGAAACCTCTGAGAAGGTGAACTTAGATAGTCCTGGCTGGCAGGTAGAATGAATTCATTCATTTGCCAAATATGTATTGAATGCCTGCTATGAACCAGGCACTCTGCAAGACATTGGATACGCAGTTTGGAAAGTACATAACAATAAACATCTGTCTAGACTATTAGTTGGCATGAAGCAGGGGGCTGAGGGTGGGGAAGAGATGGCCAACCCAAGGGAGCAGAGGGCACCCCAATATCCGTTCAAAGGATGCCAGGAATCTAGAAGCCAGCAATCTCCAGTCCAGAGGGAGTTAAGTGATTGGGAGACCGTGGACTTTTTGTCTTTGGGTAAGAAACTGGCAATGAATGGAAGACAATTCTAAAAGGCCTAGGGCAGTAGACAGATTAAGAGCCACCAGGGCAGGAAAAGGACCCAGATACCAGGTTGAGGATACAAAATGGAGACTGGATCTTCTGCACGAGGGAGAAGCCCCTTTACGAAAACTGGAGTAGAGGTCACAGCTGAATGGGTAGCAAGATTGCTGCAGTGCTGAGCCCCAAAGTCAGAGCCACAGAGCCCCCTAGTCTAAGATCCGGGGTGAGCCTGGGGCCTGGAGCAGAGCTGACTTGCATGCAGGGGTCGCATGGGTTACAGACATAAGTATTTGCACTCACAGGCCACCACCCCCTCCCAGCCACCCCTCTTCATTGACATGCCAACCCTCATTTCTTCAATTTGGGAACTATTGTGGCCCATTAGATCAGCAAAGTACAGCAATCTACTCCCCCTTGAGGCTGCTTCGAAGGATTACCAAGTTGAGCTTGAACAAGACATTTTGCCTCTCAGCATTACAGGAACTACTAAACAAGAAGAGATAGAATTACTGTAATCTGGAATTTAAGATGCACATATAATGCAGAAATTGACTTTGAACCAATCAAATCTGAACAGAGATAAGATACTCATAAAATTTAGCTGGACTTACCTCTAAAACCTATAAAGTCATATTCACCCCAAGTGTACCATGTTTGATAGCAAAATACTTTCTTCTTTTATCGCCGTAATTTTCTCCCCTTGTAAGTATGTTAACAGTTGCAAACTTCAGGCAGTTGGTAATTTTCCAAGAGTGCAACATTCTAGAGTGTTACATAAATGCTTAATACTCATCAATTTTAATTAACAGCCTTGGCTGATTTCATTATTACATTCTTGGAATTTCCCACTCAAATACCAGCCCTTCATTTTTAAGATAGAAGGGATATGGTTTCTCTTTTCTAACCAGAGCAAATTGCTCCACGGTATACGAATAAATTCTCTACTTCCCAGAACCTATGGCAAATTTGCAAAGCTCCAAAAACTCATGCATGACTTGCTGCTGCAGCTGCATAATTAAAAGAAAACTAATATATTGACTAGTTCTCCTCAGAATAACATTCATAAGTCACCACTGCTTGAGAGAAGCTTGTGGCTAAAAGGATTATGGCCAATATCATTTTTATGATTAAAGAGAAAAAATGGCTCTAGTTAGCCATGGCCTAACCTCTCACGGATATCCAAAATGCTCCATCGGCTGATTTTTTATATAAGTCCTGAACTATCATGACAACCATAAGGAAATAGTTATCTAATGTGCAGATTTACCACCAGAGCTGTTGCTTTATCCTTGTTACATCGGCCTCCTGCCTCCCAAAGCCAATCCATAGAAGGCTTATTTTTAGCAGTGACTAAAGGACTCCGTGCTCTAATTTATGCACACATATAAAATCAATAATTACTTAGTCGACCTTTTCATTCGTCTAAATTTGGCCTGGCGTAATGGAAGCTGCCCACACAGTTCCCATTGAGAATGATAAATGGAAGACAGGAGTGTATCTCTATCTCCTCTCTCAGGGTCAGATGAAATCAGAGGCCGCTGGAACCTCAGCCAGCCCTTGAACTGAGCGGCACAAACTTTTCCTTGAGGCAGATTCCATTCTGATGATCCTCGCGTCTCTTTCCGAAGAGGAACCCTGACTTGGACTCTGCCCCACCCTGGCTTTGGGCAGGACTCAGGCCTGGGATGTGTTTATGAGAGCAGTTCTTACGACGCGCCAGAGGCAGTAATGAGTACAGTTCCCAAAATGGACCCAGGCAAAGGGTCTCGGACAGAAAGTTGGCTCCAGGCCTCACTGTGCAAGGTATGGAAAGAAAATGCCCAAGAATCCAGACAGACTTCTAGAAACATTTCCCTGTGCCCAACTCCTTGCACCTGCCTCTGTCCATTTTGGAGGTTTTCCTACCATTGTCCAAAGCCTCTGGAAGGCCAATTTCCCACTCAATGAGGAGTAATTAATCCCTACTTTAGTTTTAAAGACTGGATTTATGGCTTTTAGAGTGGCCCTTTTATTTTTCCTGAACTTGCACAAAACAGGATAGTGTTGAGATGACTTTAGGCAGAGATATCTAAGCCACTTTTTCCTCTTTGTCTGAGAATTATTTAAACTTGCCAGCAAGCCTGTCTTCCAGCTTTAGTTTTCCTGTGATCAGGCCAGAAGCGAGACCTCCACGCCTCGTGTTAGCCACATGCTGTATCTTGAATTCTACACCATTGTTCTCACGGAGCGAGGTACTCTGGTATCTTTGCCGAATGGCATGACCAGTCCAAATAAGGATCCCTCCCACCAGGAGCTGCTCCATAGTGAGACCTAGAATGTGGGCTGGACCTTTAGTTTGTTCTCTATGTTTCCAACTTTATGATTTATCCTAAATCGCTGATGTAATTAAGTTACATACAGAAGCTGGTGAATTGCTGAAATGCCTAATAATAAAAATAATAATATTATTGCTACTATTTTAACTCCCTTTTTATTGAGCATTTATTATGCATTTATTATCTGCTAGGCAATTTTTAAAGCATGTCTGTCTATTAACTCATTGGATCTTTATCACAATCCTGGTATGAGAACGATTATTTATTACAGTGTATTTCTATTTGCTGATGAAACAACTGAGGGTAAGTGACCTTGCCCAAGGTCACAAAGACAGCAAGTGATAAAACTGGGATGAAAATCTAAGCAGTCTGATTCCAGGCTCCAAGTTCACCAACTGAGGTTTCACTAATTTAGAATTTTACGTACATTATCTGATTTAAGCCTCATAACAGGCCCCGTCCTCTAACCCCAACATCCCCTCGGCGATGCTATCATGCCTTTCTAGATTTTCTGCCTGGTAATACTGCACTTCTTTCAAAGGTTTCAACAAAGCCCCAGCCAAGAAGACATATTAAGCAACAAAATTCTGTGACACCACTCCCTGTGTTTATCAGCCACTTTTCAGGAAAGTTCAGCATTCCTCAGCTCCAGTTCCTGGCGTGTAAAACCCAGAGCACCGCCAGTGAATGCTGACTCCGGGGTGGGGAGGGAAAGATCACACGGCCTAGAAGCCAGGAGGGGAGGGAAAAGAAGGCAGAGAAGCGGCTTTGGAACACAAAAGCCCCAGACTCTCAGGGGTTTGGTGGCCAGCTGCTCACATCTTTGCATAAAACACGGACACAGGGTTGTCAGGGACATGGTAAGGGTGGCTCCCAGGGCAGCCAGCAAATTGGAGGACGTGCCTTGGAGAGGAGGAGGGTTCAGAAAAAAAAAAGGGAGAAAGGTGGCTTTTCTCTTGCATAGTGCACAGACCTAAGAAATGCATATTACACAAAGCTAAGGGGAAAATCAGAACAATCGAGTGCTAAGACACTGAGTATGTTGCTTTAAATTCTCCTGGCAACATCTAACGTAGTCACTAACACAGAGGGGAATCTAGCCACCTGTCAACCCCAAGACACACTACCGACTGTTCGGGGAGATATTCTAGACAGGAAGGAGCCTTCCACAATAATTACAGCACACTGTGATGGCCTTAAACAGTACTATACTCAGTGCATTATCTAAGGCTTTTTGTCAGCCCCTCAGAAAGCCATCAGCAACCGGGCATGCTTTACTGGCCAAAGAAACTGATGTTTGGCTTTGGGTGATTTGTGGAATCTGAATTCTCATTATTCTGAAAGTATTACAGTCCACAATTGAAAACCTCCAAGGAAGGAATGCCAGGTGCCAGAAATGACACAGAAATCTAGGGACATGGAGATTGTTTAATTACACACATAGGATTTATAATGGATTCATTCCACTTGAGGAATGTGCAAGTATTTTAAATGTTTAAATTAAGAATAAAACCTTAAATATTTTTATTCGGTGAAAGAAGAGAGATTAAGAAGTTGAAAATTAGTTACCATATAATTAAAACAAAACCCATAGTAATAAAAAGTCCGCAATTTCTAGAATGAATATTCTGGATCAGATGGCTATGACTGGGGAAGATGGGGCATCACTCCTGTTCCTCAGGAAAACGTGGCTAGAGAGAGATGCCCTGTTCTGGCATTCTTCATTCGCATCCAGAGAGAGGACAAGATACTGCAACAGGAATGACAGGGGAGTTCAAGAGGTCGATTTGTGGGGGTACATTAAAATAATTAAATATGTATAGCCTGGTTAAATGATGACTGGCAGGGGACATAATAAGTGTCTACTAAATTTTGAACATGTGAACACTAAGAATATAAGAAATTGTTTACTCAAATTTAGGAGGACAAATTATGAGAAATAAGGAAGTCTAAAGATTGAAAATAGTCTGGAAACTGAAGAATCTTTTGGGATGAAAAAGCTTGGCAAACACATGATTAATCTCCCGGAGGGATGTGGTAAAAGATATATCAGTGGAGACTCTTAAATGAGGCTCTTTTGCATGCTCGAAGCTCAAAGCAATCAGGACTCAGTGTGACCTGGAGAGGTCAGATGCATTAGTGAATCCAAATCCTGATTGCACATCAGAATAAAGATGGACATGGCTTAGAACATATTGTGTAGCTGTAAAGAAATACATGAGGCTGAGTAATTGATAAGGGAAAAAATATTTAGTTGGCTCATAATTCTAGTGGCTGGAAAGTTCAAGATCAGGCATCTGCCTCTGGTGAGGGCCTCAGGCTGCTTCCACCCACGGCAGAAGGTGAAGGGGAACTGGCGTATATCAAGATTACATTGCAAGAGAGGAAGCCAAAGAGAGAGGGGGGAGGTGCCAGGCTCCTTTTAACAACCAGTCCCTGCACCCCCTAGGGAAGGCGTTAATCTATTCATGAGGCATCTGCCCCAAATGACCAAACCACCTCTCATTAGGCCCACCTCCAACATTGGGAATCAAATTTCAACATGATCTTTTGGGGGGACAAATATCTAAAGCATAGCAGACAAGTGTCTAAGTTCACCTTGGAGATTCTGTGTCAGTGGATTTTGGTAGAACATTGGAAACCATATATTTATAAAATTCCTCGGGATTTCAGCAATAATAAAGTAACAAGTACTAAGCTTACCTATTTACAGTCAACTATAAAACTGGACAAAATATATGAAGTAACTGTTTTCAGGTATTTTACAACATACAGAGAATGGGGAAAAACAAAAAGGTGAGCTCCGTGTTTACCTCAGCTTTCTGCCTGAGTCCCCCTGATAAACTAGCTCAGGAAAATGGAGCCCATCACAGATCTTACTGGGAGGAATGTCAATTGGGTGAGATAACCCATGTAAAGCAGTTGACACAGTGACTAACGTATAGTAAGATTTCAAATTGTGGTTATTATTAGAATTCATCTGCAAAATAATGATTTTCCAAAAAAGGACACTGTCATCCTGCAGATTTTGGGGAAGCTATTATTAAGAGACAGAAGTAATGGTTGAATTTTTCTAACTATAGAAATATAATTCATTTTGTTTTAATTGCTATATTGCCATTTATTTAGGGTTTCTTTTATTTCTAAGTTCAATTAGAATTCAAGGATTCAAGGTTGCAGAGACAACTGAAGTTTGTGGAACGGACACCATAGAGGAGATGGAGATAACTGCATATAAACAAAGCCTCAGAAATATGCATAGGAGTTTCCTTAAATTTGGAGTCAAATTTTAATTTGCACACTGACACAGTTGTATTCTGTGAGGCTTCGCAGAGAATAGCTACTAAGGAGTTATGAACAGAATGAATATTTTGAAGGTATACTGAATAGAGATATTGAAATTCTGACCAGCCAGAGTGGAAAGAATCCTTTAAAAACTTCGAGCATCCATCAATACATGAGTGGATTAATAAAATGTGGTATATGTATACCATGGAGCATTATTCAGCT